>BQNB010170544.1:0-13665 GCA_026074375.1 Tanacetum coccineum | reverse complement strand
TGAATATTGTATTGATTTTAAACTTTGCGCACTCCAAAGGAAACACCCCAATACGCCGTATTAGCCTAGCCTAAAACGGCGTATCCAGCCTTTTTAGAGACTATAAATAGAAGACTCAAAAATGAGTTTTCTATGTGTGCAAAATCATATTCCTCATACCATACACATAAAATACGATTTTTTGAAGAAAAGAAGAGCAACCAAAGGTCAAGCATCGATCACGATTCTATAGAAGACACCGTGTAATTCCTATAGTTTTGTAATCATTTAATTTTTGGTATCGTTCGGTAAAACGTTTAGTTTACCTTGGTTTTTTGATCACGCTTGTATTATTACAATGGTTATGGGTTAATACCCTAGGGTGTTAGCCATCTTAATAAAGATTTAATGTTTGGTTTGTTTTAAAATCGACTTCTTAATTTATCGTTGAAAGTTTAATTATGTTTATCACATGATACTTGTCTATGTGTTTAAATATGCGACATATCATTCATCTGGGCCTCGTTACGCCTAACAAGTGAATTAGATACCATGATAGCTCTCCATATCGTGTTTTATATTACTGGACCAATAGGATCATAAATAATGTTCTATCTTTGTCTTTAAATTATGAGCTTAGTTGGACCGGCAGGTGACTCATATGTTTCAACAATGTAGGATCCCTAGACCATTCCATGGAATAAGCACAAGATCAATGGCACAAAAGATTTAAACAATGAAGAACCTTTTTTTTTTTAAAGAAACAAAAAGTTGCTACAAACCCTTAATATGAAAAATGTTAATCAACAAGCTCAATCTCAATTTGTTTCGTGGATCGAGATAACATTCAGATCTAGAAAAACAACGAGATAAATTAGATTTATGTCTGTCCACTGATTAACCAGCAAAAAATAAGAACTTCAAGACTCATTTAATTTTAAAAAGACAAATGAGTGAAAATGAGGATCGTTATCATGATACTATTCTAGATCTCAAGGCCAAACTTAAAAAGAATGTTGATCTAATATTGAAACTTGGAAATTCCTTACAAGGAATGTTTATGCTTGGACCATAGCCATTGTCTGTGTATGACTCGCAATTAAAACTTGGTTTGGGGTACCTGAATCCTTATACACTCAAGCAAGCAATTTCTCAATGTCCAAAGTTATATCTTGCCTCTAGTCTGAGTAAGTCAGAAATTCCTTTGAATGTTAGAGATACTGAGGACACTCTTGATGATGCTTCCAAAAGCCAACAAAAAATGAATGATCCAATTGCTGTTGCAAACAAACAGAATTGTTGGACAATTGATTACAAAAAAATAAATTCTCTTTATAAAGAATTTGTTCCTCAAAAAGAACTTTCTGTTGAGCAAAAATATTTTCCATCTTCTTTTATTCCTTCTGACAAGACTCCAAATGCAACTTCTTCTGTCCCGGCATCAATGCCGAGTGAGTCACCTTTGATCATACAATTGGATAAAATGAAAAGTTGTTTTCAAACGTTGTCTGAGTTAATTCAGAAGAATTGTAAAAGAGCAAGCATTTTTTACACATCTCCTGAAGAAATACAACTAAATGATTTTTGTCAAGATCAAGTCAAACCGATTGTTAACGAGTTGCAGTTCTATTTTGAATTCTTTAGGAAACTATTTCAAAGGGATATAAAAGAAATGAAAGATGTTTTTGAGTCTACAGAAAGTGAACTTTGTGAAATAAAGAAGCAAAATGATTTTTTAAAAGATCAACTTTTGGAAGCATCCCTCGGGCATGAAGTAGAAATAAGTGTGTTGTTAAATCATGAATGCGTAGATAATTCCTTACATGCTAAAATTGAACAAATCAAAAAGAATTCCATTGAGATTCAAGCGGGTATGCAAGCAAAAATAAAAATTCTTGAAAAAGATGTTCAAAGATGTCAAAAGCAAAGTGTTGATTTTGAATTAAAGTTACAACATGAAAAAGAAAAACATAAATAGGAGTCAAATTTGAATAATAAAAATACAAATCCTCTTGATTACTCTTAGATTTCAAAGATGGAGAAACTTGAGAATGAGAACGTGTCTTTGGAGTTTCAAGTGCAAACTTTGATAAAAGAACGAGACAATGTAAAATTAGAATATCAAAAGCTTTTTGATTCAATAAAAAAGACACGGTCTCAATCTCAAAAAGAAATGGATGAATTAATTGATCATGTCTCTGAGAAAACATATGCATATGGTGCTATTCATGCTGAGAATCAGAATCTTTTAAGTACCATATCTGAGTTAAAAACTAGATTGGAAACTGTTGAAACAGGTAAGTCTATAAATACTAAGTTTGACAAGACAAATGTTTCTCAAAATCTTCTTTGTGTCACACCGATAAACAAACAAGTTTTTCAAAAGAAAACGGTTGTTCTCGAAAAACTAAAATAAAGAAAACATGTAGTTGGTCAAACCATTCACTTTACAGACTTCACCTGACAAATAAAGAAGGTCAAATTCAAACAAAAATGTCATGGCACCTGGAATGTACAGAGTTGTCACAACACAAGAATCACAAACAAACGAGCACGAGTGTTTATCCTTCTACAGGAATGAAATGTGTGAATCTAAGTGTTAGAAGACCAATGAATAGAGATTCACATGTCAAGAACAGTGTCTTAGCTAAATCTAAGAATTCAATAAAGAAAGTAGCAGTTTATGTTAGGAATAATAAGCAAACAGATAATACATCTGAAAATGTTATCTCAAACAAAGAGAATGTAAATGATGTTAGTGTTGCAAACGCTGATAAAGCGAAAACTCTGTTATGTGTTTCTTGTATGCAAAATATGCATATTCCATGTCATGATAAATGTTTTGCAAAATATAAATTGACTGTGCATTCGAATGTTCGTAGAGCCTTATCCACTAATTCTAGAACACCAAAATCTTCAGACACTACTTATGTAGTTCTTAAGACTAGGTTTTCTGAGAAGTTGACACAATCTAAGTCTTAGAACTACTTCTGGATCTCCAAACCCAAGATTAATGTAGGAAGTGCCTCAAAAGCTAAACATAAGGTCTCTAGTGCTTCTAAGAAAAAGAAACAAAATTTGAGAGATAACTCTTTAAGCATATACATGAAGAACAAAATTCGAACAAGTCGAATTTGGCAAAAGTGGTTTAAATCACAACCAAATGTTGTTTGGTCTCCCGTTAACACAACTCTGAATGTTCATAATAGTCGTTCATCTGATAAACCATCAGGTTCTGTTAAAAAATAGGTAGTCAAATTACCCACTTGTCCATGTGTTGGTTCTTCTTGTGTTGCAGGTAGTCCAGATCGTTCTGTGGATTGTTGACAGTGGTTGTTCAAAGCATATGACGGGTGATCGATCACTGCTGAAAACATTCATTGGGAAATTCATGGGCACCGTTCGCTTTGGAAATGATAATTTTGAAGCAATCACAGGCTATGGCGATTATATACAGGGCAATATCAATATTTGTCATGTATATTATGTTGAAAGTCTTGGACATAATCTCTTTAGCGTTGGGCAATTTTGTGATGGTGATTTAGAAGTGGTTTTTCGTTCCAAGAAAATGTACTGCGAAAATCTGAAAGGAGAAATTTGCTCACAAGAGACAAATCTAATTTGTACATCTTTAATTTCTGACATGGCTGCTTCTTTACCTTTTTGTTCTGATGTCCAAACAGCTTCGACAAGTCATGGTTATAGGCACCGTCGACTCTCAAATCTTATTTTGGTACAATAAATGATCTTATCAACTTGACTTGTTGATGGCTTCCAAAGTTCAAATATGGAAAGACACCTTTGTTCTGCTTGTAAAGAGGAAAAAAGTAAGAAAGCTTCTCATCACCCAAATTGTTCCAAGTGATCACTTCAAATGTGAATTACTTTCATATGATTGTGATGCGGTCCACATGAGGGTATCTCGATCAAATGGAAAAGAAGTATATTCGTGTGATAGTGGATGATTATTCTTGATATATCATGTTGTTTACTTTCTTCACCATCGAAAGAACGAAACTCATAGATCATAAAGATATTCATTGTCAGCTCAATTTGAATTACAAAGCCTAAGTTTGCAAGATTCGTACTGACAATGTACTGAATTCAAAAATACAACCTCTTAAAAGCTCATTATGAAAAGCAGGCATCATGCAACAATTATCAACGCTCGTAATGCC
The DNA here is from genome assembly GCA_026074375.1 of Tanacetum coccineum. Taxonomy (NCBI): domain Eukaryota; kingdom Viridiplantae; phylum Streptophyta; class Magnoliopsida; order Asterales; family Asteraceae; genus Tanacetum; species Tanacetum coccineum. The sequence goes on along the minus strand of BQNB010170544.1, from coordinate 9,508 downwards.
TCAACAAAATGCGAGTGTTTGAAAGACGAATGAACTCTGTTGAAGGCTACCTAGAACAATGCGTATCTTTTCTCGATTACCTAGAATTCCTTTGGCTGAACGTGGCTATAGCTATTTTACTCATAATCGATCAATCATAGCATACACGACATTACAAAACACCTTATGTGCTTATTTACGCAGAACGAATCTGAATGTTGTATTTTTCAAATGTTTGGCTCTTGTGTTATCCGAACAAATGACCGTGATGATCTTGGAAAATTGAAACCAAAGCAACTTAGGGTTTTTATTGGTATTCCGAAACCATCAAGAGGGTTTCGAATCTATAACCGACGCACCAAAAAGATTATGAAAACCATTCATGTCAAGTTTGACGTGCTTACAACTATGGCTTCTGAACATTCTGTTTAGATCTCGTGCTCTAAACGATTCAATAATAATACTTCATGACACAACACAATGAATAATCCATCCAAAGAAGATTTGGATAATTTATTTGGTCCAATGTTTGAAGAATATTTTAAGAAGAGGTCTTTTGATACACCCATCAATTCCGCTGCACAACCGACTTAACTTACATGAAAACTCAACCTTCCACAACTTCTTCAATCAGTGTTGAAAATCATGAGCTCCTCCCATTGAAACTACAGCTGACGAACAAACTTCTCTCACAATCACTTTGACAGACGCTAATGAATTTATAAGTCAAGAAGATTCTTTTGAATTTTAATGGCAATCTGGATTTTGTTTCAAATAAACACTATCAAGTCATGAGGAAATGAATCCCAATGGCAGATCAGAAACCATCATATGTGTAAGAAATTCACCAAGTACAAACCTCAACTCACATTTGACAAAAGATCATCCTCTAGATCAAGTTATTGGTGACCCATCCAAACCTGTAATAACTCATCAAAGCTTCAAAAACAGATTCTGAGGTAGCATAAGCATAACCGTCAGCACTATCAACCAAAGAATATTTAGAAGAAGCTATGCCGATCACAATTGGATGAGTCATCAAGATGATTGAATCAATTTGAGAGCCTACATGGTTTGGGGAACTTCGTTCCACCACGACCAGAAGGAAAGAATATATTGCTCTCAAATGGCTTACTGGAAAGAATAATTTGGTGATGCTGAAAATGTGATGGTTATCGAAACAAAACTCGCTTTGGAAAATAGGATACACAGAAGAAGGCATTGATTTTGAGAGTCATATTGCTCCTGTTGCTCGTACCTTGAGGCTGGTTAGATTTTTATTGCTTTATGCTGCTCATAAGAATATCACCATCTTTCAGATGGACGTTAAAACGGCTTTTCTCAATGGTCCATTGAAAGAGGAGGTTTATGTCAGCCAACCTGAAGGGTTTATTGATCCAGAATTCCCAGATCACGTCTACAGGTTGAAAAAAGCTCTATACAAAAACGGTCTTAAGCAAGCACCTCGTCATGGTATACAAATTGTCTTCTTTTCCTACTTCGAACATGGTTCACTAAAGGATTGTTGACGACCCAACTTTTTCAAGCACGACTCACATGGAAGACTATTACTTTGTCAAGTATATGTTGACGACATTATTTTTGGATCAACAAATCCAGATTATCAAAACATTTTGCAAATCTAATAAAAATAATTTTTGAAATTCATGATGGTGAACTCATAGTCTTTATTAACTTCAAGTTCATCAATCCACCCGTAGCAATATTCATAAGTCATACAAATAGACGATTGAGTTGTTAAAGAAACAATGGTCCGGATGAGTGTATCTCCATGAGACACCTATGGCAAACTTGAAGACTGGATGTTGATTTACAAGGCAACTCCTACTGATCAAAACGACTATCGTCGTATGATAGGGAGGGCTAATGTACCTAACAGCCAGTCACCAGTACCTTGCTTATGCTACTTTTGTATGTAGCTGCGTTATCAAGCACGTTCTTAAAGGTCAAACAAACCTCAAAGAGGTTAAACGGATCTTTCGGTACCTAAGACAGTCCTATAACATGGGCCTATGGTATCCGAAGGATTCTGGATTTGAACTAATTGCATATTCAGATGCAGACCATGCAGGATGTAAAAACGACTGTAAAAGCACATCAGAAGGATTGCAATTTCTAGGTGAAAAGCTCGTGAGCTGGAGTTCAAAGAAACAAGAATTGTACTCATGTCTACTGCTAGGCAAATATGTTTCCTTGTCTGCATGTTGAGCAACAAGTCATTTGATGCGTACACAAATGCTTGGCTATAGGATGAACAAATACAACCGATTCCAATGTATTGTGATTCCAAGAGTCCAATGCTACTCAATGCAATCCCGTCAACATTCAAAGAACAAAGCACATACGACATCCGGTAATCATTATATTAAGAACATGTTGAAAGGGTATTGTGGAACCTTACTTTGTCGGATAACAGAATACCAACTTGGCGGATCTATTTCTAAAGCTCTTTCCTAAAGAAAGCTTTGAGTATTTGGTTCATCGTATTGGTATGAGAGATGTATGACTCCAACTCAGTTGGAAAGTCTGACAAAGTTATCTTCTTGAAAAGATCATACATCAAAAACATGTAAATAAATTTTCCAAAAACAAAAGAAAAAATTGAAAAAAAATACAAAATTACAAAAAGATTTGTCATATTTTTCAAAATTAAAAATCAAATACAAAAATAAAAAATAGAAAAGCTCAAAAACATAATTTAAAAAATCAACATGATCAATTTCATAGATTCCATATTGTTTTATATATAAAAAAGCTTTCGATTGGACAAACGGGATCATAATCTGAGGGGGAGTAATTGAAAAAATTTCATTCACATACATCATTTCAGAAATAAAATAAAAACAACAATCTCTCAAATGAACTGACTTTGAAAAATGATTTCATTCCAAGGGGGGGTTTTATAACAGTGGTCAACTTATCATTAACGAGAGTGAGTTTTAAAATAAATACAAAATCAAATACAAGAGATAACTCGAAAGGAAAACTACATGGGTAAAGTCTCATTTTTCAAAAATTGATATTCGTTACTATTAAAAGGGAAGAAAATTTATTTATACTTTTTATTTACCAAGTCAAATTAATCGATGTTGAGAAGAAAATTCAAGAAAAGATTTCCGAAGCTCATATAACAGCGATTAACAACCCTCTTTTCTTTCTCCAGGCGTAAGTTGAATGAGTTTTGATCAGATCTCTAACATTTTTTGAATATCGAGTTTAAAACTCGGTAAGATTCAGGATTACCGAATTTGGAGAGTTACAATTTTTGATAATTGATATAATCAAGGGAGACGATAAACATGAATTATTGTGTAGAAAATCACTGAAACATAGCTGGACAAAGTCTAAAAACCTTAATTCGATGCAGAATCTAAACTCAGAAAAGATTTGTTTATATCGAGTTTGTTTTGTTTATCGAGTTTGATTTGTTGACAATTTTTGGAGTCTAAGACAACATAAAGGAATCGAGTTTAATTTTCATAAGTTAAAAGGATTCATCTTTTATCTATATGTGAAACACATAAATGTTAAAAAGTCAAACTTCGGCAGTGTCAAAAAGTCAAATTCATAATGGTCAAAAAGTCAAAGCATTTATGAATAGTGAATTTTATATGTCTAATGAATTTTTTAAATGTGCTTATGATTTCTGCAATGCTTATGATGATTAATGCTCGAAATGGTTGTGGAAACAAAAAGAGCAGTCTCCTTGTGTTTTGAAAACATTAAATTGATTGTGAAAAGAAATCAAGTTTAATGAAAACTAAGCTTTGGGTGAAAATATGTCTATTCATAATTGTTTAAGTGGTCTAAAGACATGTCCGTTTAAAACGTTTTCTTGCAATGAACAGAATGAGGAGGGGCGTGACTTAGTGACCGATATAATCATTATGAATTAGAATTGTTTGTCTACATTGTTTAGGATTCATGACAAAAAGTGAAAGTGGAAAATTTTAATAACTGAATCTGTAAAATCCAAGTCGTATAGTTAAGTGTCTAAGTCATGTCCGGTTTGGCCATTTTTCTGCAATGAAACAAATGAGGAGTGAGTGACTTATGACCATTAATCAGTTTTGTGGGATGTGATTGAATTGCAGTAAACATTTTAAGAAAATTTTGTCAAAAAGATTCTTTCTGAAAAAGTTCTCAAAATCTGTTATTGTCAAAAATGAACTCTTTCCATAAAACGGTTTAAGAAGATGAATGATCTCTCTTTAATTTTCATAAAAAATGTCTTGATTAAAAACAAAAGAAAATCTCATATCTTTCTAAAATAGTATCATGTAACAAAGAATTTCTTGCGAGGAATTTTAAAACGACAAGAGAACTAAATCCATACGTGAAAAGAAAATCAAAGTGTGTTCGAAAAAGAAGCGCCAGAAGACACACAAAAATGATAATTCACAAGAAAATTTCGAATAAAGCGTATGGCATATGCTAGAAAAAACAAAAACGAAGTACATGAGAAAACAACTAATCAAAATCAAGTTCGAAAAGAATGCCAAAATTTATAAAACAAACCAAGTGAAAAAAGACAAAAATGTCAAAAGACTAATTTTTGATACTAACATCTTCATTCATTCCCTCATAATCATCATGGCACAACTACAACATGCATTGGATGTTCATCTAGACGAACTGGTTCCTCAAACAAAAGATATGGATCTTATGGATGCTAACAAGAAGATTGATTTTAAACACGTGCAATGTCCACCTGAAAGCAAACTTCTGACGAATATCATCAAGAATCATCCATTATGATTCAGCATTGCAGCTTCTTCATCAGTACCATGGATCTATATGGCACAATTTTGGCATACTTTGAATGAAGACGATCAATATAGACGCACGTTTATGCTTGAAAGCAAAGAAAAAGCTTTCTCTTACCCTGGATGATTTTCAGAACAATCTTTCATCTACCACAAGCAACTGACAACAATCATGATAGTTTCGTGCCACCACCATCATTTTTAGACATGGTTCCATTCTATAAAAATGAATTGGGATTTACAATGGAGCTGAAGACATCATCAAGCTTTAAGATCCATATGGGCTTCTACACCATGCAAACGTTTGTGCAAGATATTTCAAATCCTTGACAACACGGCGTAACTAGATGGATCAACCACCATGCATATAAGGCAGCAAATGATGTATTGCTGTTAATCAATAACATTCATGTTGATATGCTGAGCTACATGGAAGGACTCATTATTCTCTAATCACCAACATCTTCGATTCCTTATCCAATATTTACTAAGATCATCATTAGTCGTTACATGACTAATTTTCTTGAGATTTCAAGGCGTGTTAGAGATAGGTATCACAATTTGAAAGATGATGATATAATGAAAAATATCTTTAATTCAGGAAGACACTAGCCAGAGTTGGAAAGAAGATTCCAGATTGGATGATCCAGAAGAAATGGAAGCACACAGTGCATTATCGGATGTATGGCGGAGGTGTTGCGATAGAAAGTTCCTCCTCTCAGGTCACAGCCGGATTGATTTCTACCCAAGGAAGGCATAGGACCACCTAGTTGCCCCTATAGTTCACCTAAGCCAACATGGATTGCAGTAGTGTCAAGTTGCTCTAAAACATCAACATTGGTTCATTTTCGTATTCCCGCAAATCATAATTGATCCACCACGACTTACTCCACCAGCTCCAGTGCCAACTGTTGATAAAGCAGATGAGATGATTTTACAAGACACACTACAAGTAAGTCTTGCTGAGCACAAAAGTCGAGAAGTAGCCAAGTACTAGAGAAAATGTGGCAAACTGGTGAACAAGCACTCATCCGTAAAATTGAAAAGATGGTAAAGGCCAGAGAATGTTATTGATGAATAGTTCAATCCTAGGAATAATGAACCAAATATTCCGGCTAGTTTGGGGATATACTAGGTTAGAGCCCAGGAGGTGATAAGGAAAGACCAGAGGTGAGATTACAAATAAATGAAAAGGTGGAAATTACTAAATGTTTGTAATACAGTGTAATAGTTAATGAAGAAGAGGAAAAATAAACTGATGAGGTGTATTGAACTTTAAAGCGTAGGGAGAAAGGGAAGATTGAGAGGAGATCTATGAATACAGAGAACTAAATACACCATATCCCCACACCAAATAGATCTCCTAGGAATTAATACTGATCCGTATCTTCGATTAGGGTCACTTGCATCTAGGCTTACTATGACCAGGATGTTTATGATCAATCGTATCACTACTTTCCCGCCTGCTAAAAACTTCTATTTGACCCAGTAAAAACTAAACATTTGATGATTATAATGTCATTGGGGTTTTGAGAAAAAACATATACCTTTAAACAAAACAAAGAAGATGACCAACCTGTAAAAAAAAGAAAGCAACATATGCATACGCAAAATAACATAATTCATCATTATGGTTTTGAGAAAAGGAAGCGTGTTGTTTCATGGTTTTTTTGTGTGAATTAGGTTAAACGTATTGAAACTTGTAATTATCTACAAATTACTGCGTTTTTTTCTATGCATATGTTTTCTAAATAATGTACCATTATAAATATATTTTCCAAATTTAGCTAGTATTTTTTTTAAAGCTTCAAATATTTGATTTTCATTGTATATCACAACTTCTGGCTTGCTCCATTGGTTGAGGTGTTTGTTTATGAATTAGCATACCCGGGTTCAAATCTCGCAATTGACATAATGAATTTTACAAAAAAAAAATATTTAAAAACGAATTGTAAAAAAATATAAAAAATTTGTGATGACAAGGCATTATGACGTGACAGTGGGATGCCAATAATATGTGGCATGCCTCCTCTTATAATGTATATGTATAAAAAAAATTTAATGACATGGCAACCAAGATGACATGGCGAATAGTCAAATGCCTCCTGTTATATATATAATGTAGAGATATATATTAGACCGTATTTTCACAAAATTGTAAATATAAAAAGATAAACTTGATTTATTGTAATATGTAAATGAATACACGGGATTGTACATATACAAACGACTCGTGTTATTATTCTTTAATGAGATTAAGTAAAGAAATCCAAAAAAAACGTTATTGTTTTTTTAAACGACCAGTAATACACTCATGGTATCCGCTTTATAAGTTTAACCAGCGTACGGGTTTAAAAATCGGCGTACATTATTATTAACAGAAATATAAATATCAAAATGAAGGCACGACCTCACACGTTAGTGGGAGATGAAAATAAATAGACCGGGTGATATCTTACACATTACAACGAAACATTATTTTTATCGAAAGTCCTATGAGCTACTAAACACACTTAATGTCTAGAACATAATAACTAAAGTTTCAGTTGAACAAAGTCGAATCATTTGTGTTACAAAAATCTTTACAAAATATCATTCGATATTCGTGCGTGCATAAGTATTGTAATTATTTAACTATTAAAAAGTTAATATAATTTAATATGAAAAATAGAAAACATTACTAAATCATGAACTTAATGAACTGTTAACATTATGAACTATGCAAAAACAAAATTATTCTAAAATATTATTACCGTTAAATACAATATGCCACAAAATGCGTATGTTGATTAATAATTAAGATATAACTATTCCGAATAAAAATATTGAGAGTAAAAAAAAAGTATTAAATTCGAATGGTAACAATTAAAGTAAGTTCATATTAATTTACACGAAGCAAAGTAAAAAATAACATAATCAAACATATAAACATTAGATGTTCTTAAAAAACATATACTTTACTTAAAATCGTAATAACGAAATTATTACTTAATTCATCATTTATTAATACTAGTTTATTTATATAATAAAATAATTACAGTACATCATTTCAGAGTTTTCTATGAGATTTGATCTTGTAGAATTTTTTTTTGAACAATCAGAATGCTTGATTTTGACACGTAGACAAAATAATGCGATCGGATTGGTTAAAAAAAGTCAAAATTGAATCCAATTTAGTCAAAATTAAAAAAATTTGTGAAAGAATTTGGTGGAGAAAAAAAACACATATATAAATATATGTGTCAAATTTGTGAAACAAAAACTTAAAAAAATGAGGTAATTAATAAAGCTTTAGTGGTTGAATTTTAAATAAATAATGAGTTAAGTGTAAATTTATAAGTTTCCATGTTTTTTAATAACTTCAAAAAATATACAAATAACCCATTAGACTTTATACCCCTAGACTTTATATTTTAAAAATACAACATATATGTTGTTTTAAAAATATAACATATATATATGCACAAGATTATTAATATCAATGAAAACACAAATTATCATGTATATAAATAAATAGACGATGTTATACGTATACGAACAACTCATGTTTTTTCTCTTTATGAGTTTAAGTAACAATATATGGGAAAAAGGTTATTTTTACTATATACGGACTATTTGGATCGAATCAGTGCCTCTTGCACTAGACTCAGCCTCGTACTCCTTATCAGCCCTAACATCAGCCTCAATACCAATACCAGCATCAATCCCAGCCTCAACATCCATACCTGCTGCAGCCTCCTCGGTCGTGATATCCGCCTCGATATCTACTAACACATCTGCATCAATCTCCTCCTCGATACTATCCTCTGGTGAAATAGAGTCTCTAAACCTCTTGCGAGGTGGCAGAAGATCATCAGGAGTAGGAACTAATGCTCCTAAAGCAGGGATAGGTGAAGTCATGGTAGTAGTAGGGGACCTACATCTTGTTAGGTTCATTAAAAGTGTCGATTATGTGGTTTAATTATATTTATTCATTAGTCTTTATTTTGTTAAGAATAAAGTAGTTTGTAATAAGGTTTATTATGCTCAAAGAAAGAAATAGCATAATTACTAAAGTATAGGGATTAGAAGTGAAATATTAGAAAAATAAAGGAAGGGAAGCTTATTTCCCTCTCCTATAAATACCCTTTCTAATCACCATTAGAAGGGTAAGCCTTGTAATAATCTTTTCTATTTTTCCCTCCATTTTATATCATTTAAAAATTAAATACTTGTCATCTTTTACTATTCTCTCTAAGCTTTGATGATTGATTATGTATGATTCAAGATAAACAAGACCTATCAAGTGGTATCAGAGCCATTAGAGAATTAGAGTGATTCGATTTGTGAAGTTTTTTACACGTCCGAGAACATCAAAATGACATTCGGTGAATTCGGTTGAGATTTTTAAGCTTTCGAGTTGTGTTTTGGCAGCGATTTTAAGTATTTAGACGTGATCGAGTGTTCTTCTGAATTCGGTGACGTATTCTCGAAAGTGTTTCAGCATTCTTGGAAGTGGTTTGGTATTCTCGGTAGGGGGGGTTAGTATTCTCGGTAGTGGTTTACTATTAGTTTACTCTCGATTGAAAAGTGTTGTAATAGATATATACGCATTTTCGGTTCTATCAAAAACGTATATTAGGAGTTTATTGATAAAACTCGGTTGCATATCGAGTTTTATACGTTTTCGGTTTTATCGAAAAGTGTGAATAAGGATTTACTAGTTTTACTCTCGGAAATAAGCTTACAAAGTGTTAAAACAT
>BQNB010170543.1:0-13665 GCA_026074375.1 Tanacetum coccineum | reverse complement strand
TTTTGTATTAATTGCTAACTATGAGATTGACAATGAACTGATGTCTCTAACTATGCCGTAAGGGTTCCTTTTATACACCAAGGAAAACCCTAATCCTGGCTTACAAAACGCGTAAAAGATAATGCATATCTTTTCCTATAATATCTCATGCATATCTCTTAAACGGTACTAACTATTTTATACTAACGGTACTAACTATCTGAGCAGTACTTAACATTTTGTACTGTCAGTACTAACTATAACTAGCGGTACTAAGTATATAACTAATGGTACTAAGTCAAGAATGTATAATTCCCAACAGCTCCTCGGTTGATAAAACGGGTGTGATTGCAACACACGGAGGAAGTCCAGAAATAATAATATCTTTCAAGGGAATAGAACTTTCCTCGTCATCGTCATCATCGTAGCAAATGAGAATCTTCCAATATCGATCTTTAGCCGCTTGATCTTCCGCAATTCGCTTATCTTCTTCCTTCTTTTGCATATATTGACCAACCATATCACATATGGATGTCATTTGCTCCATAATCTCATTTTGAAAATTGAGAAGCTCATTTTGAGCATTGAAGATTGGATGATTGACGGTATATTATGGGGGTTGAGTTTGGTCAAAACCGGAATAATTAGAATCATAACACGGATTAGGTTCGTAATAATTCATCGGTTGACATTGAAAAGTCTCGTGAGGACCCCCACAATCTTCACAACAAGGATATTGTTGTGGAAAACTCGGTGAAGTTTGTGGAAAATAATCAAAGTTTTGATTGAAACACGGGTCCTGATTGTAGACAAACGGGACTTGAGGTGGACAATCGTAACCATGATGGGCATCGTTCCCACATAACTCACAAGAGTATGGCACGTATTGGGGTTGTGGAGGGTGGTTTGCAAAACTTGGAGAATCGTTAGAAGAGTACGGAGTTGAAAAATTGATTGGTGTTCCATTTCCAACAGTACAATAAAAACAAACTCCATCATATTCATTACAACCACATTGTTGGCACGTACCCAAAAGACATTGTTGTTGCAAACTTTGCAAATTTTGTAGGATCTCATTAAGGTTTTGATTGTAGCATGGTTCCGGATTAGAGATAATCGGAATTTGCGGTGGACAATTGTAACCATAATGAGCACCTTTCCCACAAGACTTACAAGTACATCGTTGACAAAAGATATCGTCTAACGAATCCCCACACTCGTAACAACAATGGTGGTCAATATGTGGAGGACTTTGCGAGGAATTTTTACCGGGGTCTTGATTGAAGACGAATGGCTCTTGAGGTGCACTAACAATGTTAGTGTTGTCATTGGATGACTCGTAAGTGTTTAGAAGGTCTTGGCAAAGTCCATTTTCATGACAAATTGTAAACCAAACTTCCTTCAATTTCTTTCGCCATAGAGCACATCCTTGACAATTTGGACCTTCAACCGGGTTTCCACACTTGGGACAATCACGAAGGGGTTGTTGAGATGAGTCGGGTGTACAACAATATCCTTTATTATACAAAGATCCACAAGACGAACACTCTTTAATCGTGAAGAGGGGATTTAAACGATAGTCGAATGACGCCATAAGAATTAAACAATATAGAGGGTTAAGAAAAGAATTAAATGGATAAGAAGAAAAAGAAGATTATTTTTGGGTTTTTAGGTTTTTTAAACAATTCAATTTATTAAAGGACAAAATGAGATAAGACAACTTAAACCAATTAATCAACAAGCTTCGCGGTAACTCTTTAAAGAGAAAAACGCACAAAGGAGCGGAGGAGTAGGAAAGCACGAAGCTATTAAAAACCTTTCTCCATTAGGGTCGTAGTTCCTCGGAACAACCCGCCTTATACCCCTCTTGTAGTTTGTTAATCAATTAAAGGTGAGCCGTACCTCGCAAGTGACACAAAAGGCATGTTTTAATCTTTGATTCGGGAACTTATTATGATAATGCTTTAGTGGAAAGCATTATATTGATGATGAATTGTTTATCTTTATTTATGACAATGTTTTTATTTTTTTAATTTGTCTTGCTTTTATATACTAATAAAAGAAAATGAAAAATATTTTTGTATTTTTATATTTTTATAAAGAAAATAACTTCACAAGGAAGGGTCTTCAAGGCACAACAAACTTCAACTCGATAATCGTCTCACGGCCTCCCCGGCAGCGGCGCCAAAAATTGACAAACTCTTGATCAACCCTTTTTAAATATATATATATAAATAAATAATACTTATAAATATATAAATATAAGGATAAGAATCAAAAATCTCTCAATATAGTAAACCGGAAGTATGATTCCTGGGTCGTTATTCCCGACGAGGCGTGAATTTGAAAATCGAGAATCGGTTTGTGAACAATGCTTGAATGATCAAAGATTTGATTGGTTTTCTATTTCTACAATTAAAATGCAAAAACGAGTAAAAGAAACCCTAAAACGAAAGCTATTTATGTTAAAACCTAATACGGGAACGTAAAAACGAGACTTAAAAACCTAATTTATCGAATTTTAATCCTAAATTGATTTTTTAACTTTTAATAAACCCTAAGTGACTAAAAAGAAAGAATAAAGAAAACTAGACCAAAAACGGAAGCATTTAAAGTTAAAAACGCGAAGAAAACGAGAACAGGATTAAATCCCGTTCTTTAAAAAATCGAAATCTAAAATTTTAACCCTACGAAAGAAAATTTATTTTTCCTAGGTCCTACATGATAAAAGAAATTTTAAAAAAAAAGAATTATATTTTTTTGATTTTTATTTTGTTTTTTATGAATTAAATATTGATTTAAAGAAATTAAATTATTAAAAATATTAAACTAAATGAGAAAAATATGAAAAAATCCTGAAAAGTGCATTGAACTATGTAGAATTCAAGAAAAATAAGAGTTTTGAAATTCGGCTTAAAAATAAGCCAAAGTTGGCTGAAAGCTTAAAAGGAAGAAAAGGGTTATATAATAAATCCAGCACCAAAAGACCAGATGGCCCTACTGGTGCTGGTGGTTAGTGCGTGTGGTATTAAATGCTTTGGGGTGTGAAAGGGGAGGTCATGGGTTCGACCCCCATGGCCTCTTCTTTTTTAAAACACATTTTTTTTCTTTTTTTTTAATTTTTTTTTATAGAACTTATAAAAGAAGCTGAAATAACAAACTTTGAAAAAGCAAGTTTTTACAAAACTTAAAAATAAGCCTGAAATTAGCTAAAAATGGTGACAGTTTTGCTTTTTAGCACTAAGACTTAATTAAGCTAACTTTTTGGCCGAATAATTACTTAACATGCAAAATGGAAAGACTAATAAGCTCAAACAAATATCTAGCTACACCTATTAAGCACTTATGAACATAAATAAGCCAAGAAATTAAGCTAGAAAACACTGAAAAGCAAAGAAGGATTTGGCAAATATTGCTAACCAAACAGACCCAATAGGCACCTTTGGGCTTAATTTTAAGCAAGTAAAAAGAACCTAATGGCAAAATGACTTATAAATTCTTAGAGCTTATCCTAAGGACTTCAATAATCAACAAAGAAAAAAGAATTTGAAATTCATATAAGCCATTAAAAAGCTAAATGAAAAAGGCTTCTACACTCAGAATCTGCTGAATTTTTAGTTTTATAAAGACAAAAACCAAAATTGCAGGCCTAGATTCAGATATATAAAAGACTTTTAAAAATAATTTAAGCTCAAATAGATTGAGATTATGTCTCAATGAGCTTGTGCTTCAATTTACAGAACCTAAAAACTACTATAGTTAATCTAAATTTGAGCTTAAAAAGATGGCTTTCAAACATTGAAAAATACACTTTTACATAATAACTAAAACCACAGGGCAATAGCACATTTATTTTAACTTAATTTCACTGCATCTAGGACTTTTATCAAGCAAGAAAACAATACCAAAAAGGCATTAAGCAAATAAGCTGAAAATCTATACCCTATTACCACAGATTCAAGCCATGACTAGTTAAAACCTTAAAACTGATTTTTAAACCTTAACAACCTTTTAAATCAGACTTAATCTCTTAAAATGAACTTGTTAAAAGTGGCTTAGTGACCCAAAGAGTTTTACAACTCTTTTTGACCCGTTTTGAACTCTATGCCAAACACCCCTTTAAGTTCTAAAAATGACTTAATAAGCTAAAACAGATATAAAAAAAACATTAAAAGTTAAAACAGATTAAGCATAAGGATTTTTAAAGACATTTAAGCAATAACTTCTGAAAAATAAGCACTTAACAATATGCTAAACCTAAAATGCATATTTTTTGGCTTTTTTCAAACAGATTTAATGAAAACTTAATAAAAACTCAAAACAGATTCTGAAAAGCATTCTAACATAACTAATAAGCAAACTAAAGGCATAATAAGCATTAATAATAAAACAATAAGCAGTAAATAAGCAAAACTTGAAAATGAGCTTAAAATAAGAAAAATGAGAGACAGGGAAAAGTACCTTCCCCTTTGCTTAAACAAGGGCTTAAATGGGCTATTTTAGCTTCCCTAAAGCTCTATCCTACCCAGCTTATCAAACTAAGCACTACCATTCACCCCATAAGCTCTTCCTGTTTTAGCTTATCTTCCTTTAGCTTAATATACCCTTTTTAGTGATTTTTGAGAGTGAGTAATAAAGCTTACTCAGTTAAGCTGTATGTAAGCTTAAATGAGTAAGATTTAGCTTAAGAACAAAGAGAGCTTATTGAGAGTATTAAGAACAATTTCAAGCAGTTTTAAGAAATCTTGCATAAACGTAAAAACACCATTAAAAAGTAAACTGAAATTTCATTAACCAGAAAAGGTTTACAAGACTTTTGAAAAGTAAATTACAGTAATTAAATGACATAAAAACATTAAAAATAAAATTAAAAACTAAACTACTCCTAGATAACTTTTCATCTCTGTCTTCTTTCCAATTTATATGCTGCCAAGGTCTTCAGCTGTGTGCTTGTTGTGTTTTCATTGTGAGAGGCTTCAAAGCATAATCCTGGCCATCAAAAATTCTTGGTCCCCAATCCAAACGATCCTAGCCCTTCATTTTTTGTAGTTTTCCTTTGCCCAATAGTGTTTAAGAGGATTGCCAAAGTGGCAAGAGGCCATGTGGAGTGGGGCTGAGAGTGAAGTTTTTGGCTGGTAGTTGCAGGTTTTAAAGTGAAACGACAATGAACAGTGGTGTTGGGGGTTTTAGCGGGTAAATAGGGTGTTTTGTTTGTTTTAATTGTGAGCAGGGTGTGAGTTTGGGGAATTGGCCAAAATAGTCCCTGATTGTTATATGGGGTATTGTAATTTAAGTCCTTGTGGGGGTATACTTTGGGGGACTTGCCAGATCTAACCCTCCATTGTTTATGGTATTATTTCATGAAAGGTCCTTGGGACTTAACGGCCATTTGGAGTTAAAGGTTATAGGATTTGACGATGGTTAAGTGTCAAATGGGCTCATTTATATGGTTTGGGCCGGATGTATATATAAAGGATTTGGGCCTTTGTTAAAACTTTTGGTCTTCAATAATATACTAATGGGCTGACCCGACCCATTAGATGGGTTCGGGTGGGCCCATTTATCATTTCTTTGATTACGGCTTCGGTTTTGACCGTTGACTTTGTCGGGGTTGACTTTGACTTTGACTTGACTTTGGCTTTTTGGTCTTTGGCTTCGATTTTGACTTTGTCTTTTCACGCTCTTCCATTCCGTGCTCGGTTTTGTCGTTTTTGGCTTTGTTTTTGTCCTTTTCTTAGATATCCTTTACCTGCACAATACAAATGCAAAACATACAAATACAATGTATTTTTGGTACGTTTTTGGTCAATTAAGTCCGTTTTTAATGGTCAAAGGTATGTGTATTTAAACACATACCAAAATCCCCCATACTAAGATATTGCGTGTCCTCACGCAATGCTATAAGTAAGCACTTAGAAAACTAAGAATCTCGATCCCCCTCGACTAATTACCTCGAAAAGTAGCTAAGTGTTCATCAAGGGGAATTAAAGAATCAAGAGTTTAGAGAAGCCCCATTTTTAAAGATATGCACTTATTACCACTAATATTTTTGTATTTTCCTATTTCTCTCTTTTTTTTTAGCAACTAACTAGAACTTTCCGACTTTCGTTATTTTCATCACCGTTATGGATCATAGAACAAGATGCATTTCGATCCGAAAATGCCCCAAAGAGGATAAATTCATCGTCCCCGACTTTTCACTCGCTTTTTTTCAACAAGCTTAAAAACGAAATTCACAGTTATATATCAGTTAGATGCTAAACACTCACTATATTTGCAACTTTGTGAACTTTTCACTCCCGATAATTTTATATCTTAGGTGAATGTGCTATTTGAATTTCAACCATGGATCAAACATTTTGTAAAATTCTATGTGCTTCACGTTCCACCCAGAGAATAATGATGTTTGAAGCGAGTCATCCCATGTAGCGACTTTCGTCTCGAGCACATCCCAACCATGCAGCTAGTGACCAGGATTTTGACCACCCCACAGAGGGACTTGTATCGGGACTTTCAGGGACCTTAGGTTTATAAACTCTTAGGTTTCATATGACACATGCTTATTAAAAAACTTAAAATAGAATAGTCAAAAATTCAAAAAGAATATTTAAATTTAATAAAAAGATATCTATTTATTAATTCACACTTAATATTAAACATAATATTGATGCAATTGTAACCCTCGACCTTTTAGAAGGCTGCAACATCGGTTGTGAGCCGGCAAGATGCAGCAAACTTTTATCAGTCTCGGATTTTTTTATTCTTACTATGGGCTTTCTTTAGAAGGTTACAACATCGGTTGTGAGCCGGCAAGATACAGCAAACTTTTATCAGCCTACAATTTATATTTATTATATTTTTTTTTCATTTTTCATCATTTTTCATATTATTATTTTTTTATATAGAGAAGACTTCTTTTTGAAAAATTCAAGTATAAGTTTGAACTAAGACTAAATTTTTTGCTATATACTACATAAAAATTGTTGATTTAGGTTTAATCTCCAAAAATAGCACGTATATTAATCCGGTTAGAAGCTTATGGGAGAAAAAGCCACAAATTACATATATGAGCTCTTAAGATTTCTAACTAATCCTTGTTTAGCATCCCTTTCATACTTAACATTATCATTTTTCGTTCTTCGCGAATTCCGCGAATGCTTAGCCTAAAAGTTAAGGAACTAGCTAGAGCTCAACACGCTCGATCGGGTCAAAATTTATTCTCATTCTACCCAGTAGGAAAGTCAAAATTGTGACAAAACACTTATTTTATTTTTGAAAATTTTTAAATTTTTTCTTTTTTTTGAAATTTTGGTGGTAAAAACGGGATTACGCGAAAACAACGAATGCAGGCACAATCAAATCGATAGACCCCCCCCTCCATACTAGAATTAAACATTATCCTCAATAATTTCAGAAGGGTCTCTACGTAAATCCTAAGCCGTATATTAAGTATGCTTAAAGATAAACGTAAGTCGATAAGATTAGGATATTGGATTTCCCAAATGAAGCTGAGGATTTGAAGCTCTTGTGATCAAAGGACAAAACCGCGAGCACAAGAGGCTTCAAAAATACGGGAAATCCTTGACATACACAGCAAAACACAAAACACGAGATAATGGAAGAGGCGAGCCTCCTCACAACAATACACTTAATAGCAAATAGAAAGAAGATAGAATGGATAAGCATGGGTTGTTACCCACGAAGCGCTTGTTTAAGGTCATTGAGCTTGACCCGATCCCCCCATACTTGAGCTTGTCAAGGGGGATAGAAATGGGGATGACGAACACCCAAATTAGGAGTGTTGTCTCCATGAATCAACATCGGGCTTTTATGATGAGAAAGATTAGAAGCTTTAAAGCCCCGATGTGATGAATAAAGAGGAGATTTCTCCTATGAAGTAAGAATACTAGTATTGACAACTTTGTTCTCATTTTTGGATGAAAATGGAAGCAAAGTGTCAATCACTGGTAAAGGAGGATCACAGATGAATAAGAAATAAAATTCATCCGGTGATAGAAATATCATGGATTGGACTCCAATGAATATCCTTGGATCGAAAATCTTGTTTCTAGTTCCGAAAGGAAAAGAAACTACAAGGTTGGATCCGAGGGAATCACTAGAAAGAGTGAAATCCGAATCTAGATAAAGGGTGGGATGGGTGGGCAAAACATTAGGCACATGAACTCTCGACCCCCCCCCCCCCCCCCCCCCCCCCCCCCCCCCCCCCCCCCCCCCCCCCCCGTGTCGGGGGGGTGGGGTGGCTTCTCTTGTCGGAATTAATCAAAAATATCCTCCACACAATCCATTGTGAATTGCCCAGCGGGCTCAATCTTAAAGTAGAAATGTCATACTCCGATGGAGTATGATGTGAGCGATTTCACACGGGAATCTCATGATAAAAGTCATCCTATCGGGCAGGAGGAACGGATTAATCAGAAGATCAAAGATGAACGAACATATTGAGAAAAAATCAGCATGAGTAGTGGTACTGCTACAACTCTTCTCTTCTATATGATCGTAACGTGGATAGAAAGCTTCATAATCCGAAGAAGATATTCAGAATGGAGTAGTGTACTGCCATACTATTCTCTTCAAATCTATAAGCAGAAGTTTCATATTCGGTTAAAGAATTATCAAAGGTGTTAGTCTCCTCCAAGAAAAGGTTAAGAGATGTGGAGGAAGACTTGGTCACAAAATTAGAAGATGGAGGTGGATTAGAATTCATTGCTTCGATCTTAGCAATGAGAAGATTGATTTTCGATAATTTTTCACGAAGAACATCGTCCTCAATTTCTCCATCTTCCGGGGTAACATTCTCCACCACCTCTAAGCTGACGAGCTCAGAATCGGGAGGTGAAGCATCGACATACTCGATATCCTCACCGTAGGGAGAACCGTCATCACTCGAAGTAGAATCATCGTTGAAATCGACGACAATCTCAGAGTGTTCTTTGAAAGCTTCAAGAGGGGTAGGATTGTTACAAAGAGGCACATCACACATTTTGTCGGGAATACCCTCGGACTCACTTGGGATCGGGACAAGGTCCTCAACACTAGACTTTATTACTTCGTCCGATTCCGTTGCCGGAATAGTGTCAAGATGCTCATCCTCTATTATGAGAGAGTCAACAGGCTCCTCGGTTAGTAAAATGGGTGTGACTGCAACACACGGAGGAAGTCCAGAAGTAATAATATCTTTCATGCGAATGGAACTTTCTTCGTCATCGTCATCATCGTAGCAAATGGGAATCTTCTAATATCGAGCTTTAGCCGCTTGCTCTTCCGCAATTCGCTTTTCTTCTTCCTTCTTTTGCATAATTTGACCAACCATATCACATATGGATGTCATTTGCTCCATGATCTTATTTTGAGAATTTAGAAGCTCATTTTGAGCATTGAAGATTGGATGATTGACGGTATATTGTGGGGGTTGAGTTTGGTCAAAACCGGAATAATTAGAATCATAACACGGATTAGGTTCGTAAAAACTCACCGGTTGACATTGAAAAGTCTCGTGAGGACCCCACAATCTTTCGACAACAAGGATATTGTTTGGAAACTTGGGGATGTTTGCCCCCGCAATTTTCACAACAAAGATATTGTTGAGAAGAACTTTGAGAATTTTGTGGAAAATAATTATCATTAAAGTTTTGATTGTAACACGGCTCCTGTTCATAGACAAGCGGGAACTGTGGTGGACAATCATAACCATAATGAGCATTATTTCCACATAACTCACACAAGTAAGTCTCAAACTGGAGCTGTGGAGGGTGGGTGAGAACACTTGGAGAATCATTGAAAGAATTAGGTTTGGAATCATAAGTGAATGAATTCTCATCTTCATAATTGCATGTCGGATGAACACTTGGCAAAGTCTGTGGGAGCTCATTAATGGTTTGATTGCATTGTTCTGGATTAGAGATAATCGGAGCTTTTGGTGGACAATTATAACCAATATGAGCACCGTTCCCACAAGACTTGCAAGTACATCGTTGACAAAAGATATCATCTAACGAATCACCACACTTGTAACAACAATTGTGGTTACTTTGTAGAGGACTTTGCGAAGAATTTACACCGGGGTCTTGATTGAAGACGAATGGCTCTTGAGGTGTACTAACAACGTTAGTGTTGTGATTGGATGACTTGGAGGTGTTTAGAATTTCGTTTTCATCATGAATTGTATACCAACCTTCATTCAAACACTTTCGCACAAAAGCACAAGATCGACAATATAGACCATCAACCGGGTTTCCACAAGTTGCACAATTCTGAGGGGGTTTAGGAACAAGAATCTTGTCTTCAAGACTCCCTTTTGAACAACCACAGTTTCTAGTGTACAAAGCTCCACAAGACATGCATTCTTTAATCGAGAAGAGGGGGGTTCAAACGATGATCGAGTGACACCATAAGAATTAACAATATAGAGGGTTAAGAAAAGAATTAAATGGATAAGAAGAAAAAGAAAATTATTTTTGGTTTTTAATCTAATTTTAACGGATAATGAGATAGACAACTTGAACCAAATAATCAAACTTACTTCACGGTAGCTCTTAAAAAATTTACCTTTTAAGGTGAGCCGTTCCTCTCAAGTGACATAAATGGTAAGTTTTTGAATCTTTGATTCGAGTTGGGAACTTATTATGGATAATACCTCAATTGAAGGTATTATTTGTTGGTGTTCTTTTACCAACTTTGTTTATTTTATTTTTATTGACAATTTTTAATATTTTTGATTTTTTTTATATAATAATTATACTAAAAGAAAAGAAAAAAATATTTTTTACTTTTTATTTTTTATATTTTCTATTTTATTTTTGATTTTTTAAGAAAAACAAAACTTTCAAAAACGAAAGGGTCTTCAAATTACGATCAACAAACTTCAAACGAGAGAATCTTAATCACAAATCCGGCAACGGCGCCAAAAATTGATTCGTCAATTTAAACACACGTAAAATAATATATATAATACTATGATAAAATTCCCAATTCACCCTTGAAGAGCAAAGGAAAAAGAAATTCATTCAAATAGCATAATACGTATAATTAACCAGGAAGTATGCTTTCCCGGGTCGTTTCCCCAACGACTTGTGAAATTGAAACCTCGATTGTTGTTCGGACAATGAATTTGAATGGTAACAAAGATTGATTTGATTATCTATATCTACCAATTAAAAGAAACAATTAAAAACTAGCAATTAAAAGCAATTAAACACTAAGCAATTAACGGGAGCAAATAAAACGCGACAAATAAACAAATAAGACAAAATTAACCCTTAAAAATGCAAACTAAATTTTTAAACCTAGAATAAGACAAAAGAAAATTTTAGGAAAATACCAATTAAAAGAAACAATTAAAAACTAGCAATTAAAAGCAATTAAACACTAAGCAATTAACGGGAGTTAATAAAACGCGACAAATAAATAAATAAGACAAAATTAACCCTTAAAAATGCAAACTAAATTTTTAAACCTAGAATAAGACAAAAGAAAATTTTAGGAAAAATAAAATTATTTTTTTGATTATTTTTTTGATTTATTATGAATTAAAAACTATTTTAATCTAATTAAATCCTAGAAAATAGCAAATTAAGTCCTAAAAATTCTAAAATATGATTTTTAAACTTGGAAAAGTCTAAATTAACATGAAAACTCAGAAAACTATTTTTAACTATTTTTAAAATTAAAATCCTATTTTTAAAATTAAAAATAAAACTTAAAAATGAAAATAAAAATTTAAAAGGTGTAAAAATGATTTTACTGAATGTAAAACTAAAACTAATTTTTCTAAAACTAAAAACTATTTTTTTGTAATTTTCTGAAAATTATTTATATTTTTAATGTATTTTCAAAAATTAAAACCTTGGAAAAATGATTCAATGTACGACATTAATAAAGTCACTATTTATTTTTAGTATTGTACGCGTTTGTTTTTAATGGAAATCGTTAAGTTAAATCGCGTAAACTAAAAATGATCAGTTAACGTAAACGGGCATCAAGCAAATTATTGTTTACGTCAAACAAGGGTAAGTAATTATTTTAAGGATAATTATTAACATTACACAAGTTGTTAGATATTAGAAAAAGACTCGGTCACCCCGTGTATTTTACTGTTCAATATAGCTCGTAGTTTAATAGGTAAACGTATGACTTTCGGTATTGAACCGGGTACTAATACCCGGTGTATTGTAAGAACTATAAATACCTCTTCCAACTTTGGAAGAGGTAAGCATCTAGTCATTTTACACACACTCTTAAGTGTGTTTTTATTAGTTTCTCTCTCAACAATTCTCTCTCTAACTTTCTCTTTCTAGATCTCTCTAGATCTATACATGTTTGTGTGAATTAGGGAACCTACACACACCATGATACATATTGATAATAACAGTACTATATGCATTATTAAGAATCCTGTTGCACACTCTAAAACAAAACACATTGAGATTAGACATCATTTTATAAGAGACTGCAATGATAAAAAGTTAATTCAAGTGGTTAAGATACATACAGATAACAATTTTACAGACTTACTTACAAAAGCTTTAGATGTTGGAAGGTTTAAATACTTGATTGCAAGTATTGGAATGCTAAATCTCTACAAACCTTAATCTCTCTGTGTCTTTGTAAAGTGTGTAAAGGATTAGTACTGTTAGTTGTATCAATTAGTACTGCTAAGTGTAACTGGTACTGCTAGTTATATTTAAAACTGCTTGTTAATATTGTTGGTCATACTTAAAACTGCTAGTTATAATTAGTACTATTAGTTGTATCAACTAAGTACTGCTAAGT
The DNA here is from genome assembly GCA_026074375.1 of Tanacetum coccineum. Taxonomy (NCBI): domain Eukaryota; kingdom Viridiplantae; phylum Streptophyta; class Magnoliopsida; order Asterales; family Asteraceae; genus Tanacetum; species Tanacetum coccineum. The sequence continues at coordinate 897 of BQNB010170543.1, read as the reverse complement.
ATAACTAATTACTGCTAGTTTTAATTAGTACTGGCAAGAAGAAAATACTTTGGTTTGTGTTTTCTTGGTTCTGGACTAACATTTGCAGGCTAAGCATATTGAGTACTTAATGTTAAAAGCTTTACCTCTGAAGTATGGTTTGAGGGGAGGCAAAATTGTGTCAATATGAAGTCACGCATGGACGGCAGGATATGTGTTATCAAAAGAGGTCAGGACACTAAGATACCTCAGTCTGGTGGCCCCCCTATAAAAGTTGGTTATGAGGCTGTCCATAAGGAGTTGGGTGACATAATGAAAAGGGCTGCCACTACTGCTTCTAGCTTAGGAGCAGAGCAGGACAGTGGTAACATAAAGTAAGACCCAATTCATGGCAACACTTAATGAGCCAAGTCCTTAGGGAAATGGTTTAGGTAGTGGTCCCAGGTGCCACTTTACCACATTGGGGATGTAGATACTCAAACTAGGTTTGAGGCTGCATCTAAAAGTCCAATGACCTACCTCTCTTAAGAGGTTACACACTTAGAAGTGGGTAAGACAGCATGGAACTAATGGAATTGATGGAATTTATACAAGATGTGTGAATTATGTGAGCAAAAAGAATAGAGAGAATAGGTGAGCCAAAAACAGAAAGAGAGATGTGGGATAAAAACAGAAAGAGTGAGTGTGTGAGAAAAAGGATTAAGAGATAAAGTGAGCTGAAAAACAAAAAGAGAGCTTGTGAGAATCTAAGTTTTTGATGGGAATGCTAGTTGGAACAGAATTAGTATTAATACTGCTTGGCACAAACTTAATACTGCCAGTGTTAAGTTAGTACTGCCAGACATATTTTAAAACTGATGGGTGGAATTAGTACTGCTAGGCTTAAAGTTAGTACTGTTAGGCTAAAACTTAGTACTG
>BQNB010170539.1:0-13666 GCA_026074375.1 Tanacetum coccineum | reverse complement strand
AAAACGGGGGCTTAAAAGTGATAAAAACGTAAAAACGAAAAACCGGGCCCGAGACCCGTTCTTTAAAAACTAAAATTTTGCAAACTAAAATATGATAAAATAAAATTTTCTAAAAAAGAAAAAATATTTTTTTGATTTTTATTTAATTTTTAATGATTAAAAAACATTTTTAAAGAAAATAAATGTTTAAAAATAGCAAACTAATTTGGAAAATTATGAAAAAATACATGAAAATAGATTAAGGTGTGTTGGATCCTAGAAAAATAAGAGTTTTGAAATTCGGCTTATTAATAAGCCAGATTAAGCTATAAAGGGGCTGATATACAAAAGGGCCAAAAGTGTATATTAACAAAGTCCCTTGGGTTCTTAACGAAAAAGACCCAAGGGCGCAGTGTTAAGTATGTGTGTTGTTAAGAAAGAGGTCGCAGGTTTGAGTCCTGGGCCTCTCTTTTTAATACAGCTACAGTACTTTTTTTTTCTTTTTTTTGCAAACTTATTAAATAGACAACAATATGCATTTTATATAACTACAACTATTTGTGAAAACTTAAAATAAGCCAGGAAAACTTAATGAAACAGACAGAATGCTTGAATGACAAAAGGGGCTTAAAGGCTTATTCTTTTTTGCCTTTTTAAACACAAATAAGCTAGGGAAATAAAAATAAGCAAATACATATATGAAACTAAACTTATTAACAAATAAGAACAACAGTGATCAAGGAAATCAAACTAAAAAGCTCAAATAAGCTCAGCAGTACTAACTTTTAAGTTAGTACTGCTAGCTAAACTTTTAAGACTACTAGGCCAATAACAAGGGAAATAAGCACAAAGCAAAAAGAAATAAGCAAACTAGGAAATCACAAACACTTAATAAGCACTTAAGCACAAAATATAAACAAGAAATACAAACAAACAAGCACAAATGATCAATCCAGCACCATGGCAAATTACTAAGCTAAACAGCCTATGGGGACTCCTAGAGGCTCATTTTTCAGCTCCTTAATGGATACTTGGGCCTTGCAGCTTATAGCTTTAAAAACTTATCCTGTAAGCTACAATAAGCAAGAAAGAAAAAAAATAAATTTGAAAACATTTAAGCTATAAAAAGGCTGAATAAAAAAGGGTAGTTACACAGATTGCACAAATTTTTGTTGGTTGTCATTTAGAGAACAAATAGCTTTTGCAGGCCTGATTTCAAGCTACTTTAAGCTAATGAAAAATCTCAAAAACCAAAAACAGAATGAGCTTAATGTCCAAAGAACATGAATGCCAAAAATCAGAACTTATAATAAATTTTAACTAGCTTAACTTTGCTTATGAAAACTAGCTTAAAAAAACTTAGAAACTATGACAGATAGGCACTTGTACTAGAGTTTAACAAAACCAATTCACACTCATAATAACCTTACTCTACTACATTCAAGACTTAAAATAACGATGAAAATAACAACAAATACCCATTAGTTAAGATTTAATCAAAAGAGCTGAAAGATCAAGTTATAAGAACACAGATTTGGAACTTAAATAGATTGGACATAAAACTAAAGATGTAACCTTTAAATTCCTATAAAAATTGTCTTATAGACCAAGATTAAGGTAATTAAAGCTAACTTGAATGCCTAAAACAGATTTTCACCCAATTTGACCCATTATGAGCCTTATCCCAAACACCCCTAATATGCTGATTTTTCCATTTTAAGCTTTCAAAAACTGACTTAAGCTAAGATTAAGCAATACCGGGTATAAACTAAGTCAAATAAGCAATAGTAAGACATAATGAACGATATTAAGCAAAGATAAGCATGGGAATAAGCAATAAGCTATGCTACAGTACGCTAACAAGTACAATGGCATTGAAAAGATTAGAAATTGTAACCTATGATTATCAGAGTTGTTCAAAAACCCAAAAGAGCTGCCTGCAAGCTTGTTACACCCCTTAGCCCATCCAATATTGGCTTGTAACCCAATAAACTTCGAGCATACGTATGAATCAATAGCATAGTAACAATGTCCTTAACACAGGATTTCTTAAAACTTGGAATTTTATTGAACTTTGAAAGTTTACAACTGGAAATGAGCTTAAAACAGGATAACTTAACTGAAAATTACATAAACTTTAAAACTTTAAATTTCTAAATTATACTAAATTATACTACTCTCCTTCATATGCTCTTGGTCTTCTTTCTTTTATAGCTGTGAGGGTTGAGCTTGTTGTGTTTGTTGTGTGAAGAGAAATCTAAGCTCGATCCTGGCCTTCAATCTTTCCTGGTTTCCATGTCCCCAAATAATCAGAACCCTTGATTTGGTTTTGGCACCCATTTTGACCCGGATTGCCAACATGACAAGAAAACATATGATGGGGGTTTTAGTGGAGTGGGGTTAAGGTGATGATTCTTTGTGTAATAGGTGTTGCAGGGTAAAAGAAAGGAAGAAGACCCGTGACAGGGTTTTGGGATTTGGTTATGGCGGGAAAAAAAGTTATAAAAGGGTTTGGGGTGACAGGGAAAGAGTTTGTGGAATTGGCAAATGTGGCCCTCAAACTTGTATAAGTGTGTTGCAATACTCGTCCTTGAATTTACACCTTTGGTCCCTGGAGTTAGGTAAGGGATTGCACCGTTAGTCCTCAAGGACTAACAATGTTAGTTCTTGAAGGACTAACAGTGAAAAAGGGTTAACGGGTTAAGGGTTAACGACTGTTAAGGGGTTAATAGGGTTTGGGCCAGTTGAAAAGAAATGGGCCCGTTTGGTTTAAAAGGAAATGGGCTAGTAATGGGCTTATGGGTTATTTAAAATAAAGTGGGTTGATCCAGGCCCACTAGGTGGGTACGGGTGGGCCCACTTTTATCACTTTGGTTTTTCGGGTTCGGTTTTTGATGCCTTTTCCAACGACGTATCCCGGGGTTGACTTTGACTTCGTTTTGTCTTCATTAAATGCGTAAACTTTGTCGAGTCAATCCGGTCATTTCCGTTTGAGCTCCGTTTTCAATCCTTTTGTACCCTTGGCCTCAGTTTTTCGCGCTCTTTCCAAATCCGTGTTCAGTTTTGTCCGGTTTGGCTTTGATTTTTGTCTTTTAGTGAATATCCGATACCTGCACAGTACAAACAAAAAAATAAGCATGGATATGGCATTTTATGTGCGTTTTTGGTCGTTTAGGGTCGATTTTTAAGGTAAAAGGTATGTGTAATTACACACATACCAATATACAATGCAGGAAATTAAACACACAAACAAGCACATAATTATGCAATTTAAACTATACTAAGCTAAACTTGTTAATGGTTAGAAATACTAATAAGAATAAGGTTTAATTAATTCACTCCCCGACAACGGCGCCAAAAACCTGATGTGCTGTCGATGTCTGTCGTGTAGGGTCAATTATTTGATTATCAAGTTTTTTTTTTACATGTATAATTTAGTCGACAAACCTAAGAACAACACTTTTAACGAGGAAGTGTACCACGTCAAAGATGGAGTTCGCAGTAAGTAGGAGAGGTGTCGAACACTAAGATTAGGAACATTAATCCTTTAGTTCTATCATTATTTTAAATTAGTCATTTACTGGTTTAAGACATTATGCAATTATACTGGTACCAATGTGATATGGGGTTTTTCGCCCTGAGAAGACTGCAGCAGGTTAGGTGAAAACAAATTAACAATTCAATAGACAAGATAAACCAAAAGAAGAAATATGAATTATAAGATAGAAAAGTGGTACATAGAGAAGCCAAATGATAGAAAACTTATTAGCCAATATTAAATCTGGTGTCAATAGTAGATGTTAGTTTGTTTTAGAGTGCAATGATTTACTTATCTTGGAAGCGGCACTATCAATTCTTAATGAACTTAGTTCGAGAGCATCATCCTAAGACCTACAGGACATACGATAATCCAGTCACAATTACAACGCAATCCGCATAAAGACATGCCATTAGTTTTAATTATAATCTATCGTTAGGAATCAAAATTAGTGTGGTGATACAGCTGATTTAAAACCCTAGCCGCAACGAGACTTTACACCCACATTTTGTTTTGTAACGTGTTTTATATACTTGGTATTACTACTGAAGCCAATCTATTATCAGTTTAATTAAGAGCATGAATTGCAGAAACATAAACGGGTTCACCTACCCCGGTCTAACTAAGGATCATAAAACAAAGCAAAGACGAGAACGTTTATTGTGATCCTATTGGTCCAGTAAATAGAGAGAAGACGATATGGAGAGGTCTATCCTGGTATCTAGATTACTTGTCCGTATCATTAATCCAGTTGAATGACATGTCGCATATCAAAAACACTAAAACAAGTATGGCAGGGTGATAAACATAATTAAACAATCCAACGATAAATTAAGAAATCAATTTTAAAACAACCAAACATTAGACTTTCATTAAATGAGCCTATTACCCGAGAGTATTAGCCCACAACATTGTAATTAAACAAGCGTATATCAAAATAATGAAAATCAACGATTAAGAGAGTTAAAAAATACACGATGTCTCTTGGATTCGTGATCAATGCTTGACCTTGAGGCTGATCTGTCTCTTCAAAATTCGCTTTATGAGTATGGTATAAAGAATATGATATTGCACACTGAAAACTTATTTTTGAGTCTTCTATTTATAGTGTCTGAAAAAGGCTCGATAAGCCGTATCTGGAAAGGTCGATACGGCGTATTGGGCTAGATTCCTTAGAGTGCGCGCTACGTTAATAATCAACTAGTGATATCATTCTCAATTTACTTGATTTACTGTATCTTCGAATAGTTATCTTCATGGATACGGCGTATGCAGACAGAAAGGATACGCCGTATTGGGAATTGGTCAAACGCGTTTTCTTGTGAAGTCTTGGCGCTGATACGCCGTATCTCCTTTGTTGGATACGGCGTATTGGTCAGAAATTAGTAATCTTCAAATATCTTCGTTTTAGCTCCAAATTATGCGCCTTTTAGCTTGTCTTCACAAAACACTCCTGAATTACTGCATTTATCAACTTTAAAGCAATTAAGTACCAAATAATTCAATAAGTATATAAAAGTGGGCAAAACAGATGGGATAAGTGATATAATAAAGTGACGTTATTTGATGTCATCAGATATACCAAGCTAAGTTCTAAAGTCCACTACATCACTGGCACACTCATAATTTTTGTGGAATTTTAGTAAACGTTTGGAAACGAAATAGGCTTAATTCTCATAATTTGGTATCAAGGGTTATAGTACGCGAGGTCATGTAACTAGTAATTTTTACAAAAGTTATGCTAGAAAAAATTTTAAATTTGGCACAATTTAAGCATATAGCATATTATTTGTAAAAGAAAGGGCAAGTAGGTGTTCTAAATATCCATCCCCCCACTTAGATTATACAATGTCCTCGTTGTATAGATAAAACAATTAAAGAAAATGGGAAATAGAATTAGAACGAGGAACTCCTCTGATATGTTGCTCGGGATGATTCTTCAATTTGAGTTATTGAGCAAAAGTATGTTGAAGAGGCTTCAGAATGCTTGTACGAGTTCAACACATGTCTTTTTTAGAGTATACCATATCATCGATTTTCCTTATAGCAAGGTCCTGCATAAAAGTTTTAGAAGACAAAAGTGCAATTCGTATCTCGGTTATGCAATGGTTACAATGCTGGAAAACAATTAAACACGCAACTGTACAAGGATCGATACGCCGTATGACAAACCCTAGGATACGTCGTATGGTTCCTGTAAAAACAATTAACAATTTTAAAGTACTGAAATTAAATTACAAACCGATAACGTCTAGACACATCCATATGCCGTATCTAGAGGGGTTTGATACGAAGTATAGAGTGTCTGGGAAGACAGACTCGTGCAAAAAATTTAAAAAAAGAGACAAAAAATTTAAAAACAACCTTTAAAAAAGAGAACAAAAAATTTAAAAACAAACCGGGTTGTCCCCAGTATATAAAACAAAGCGATATGAAGTAGCTATCACCAGTATCTAGCTACACTTGTTTAGCGTAAACTAGGACCCAGTTGAATGATAGGTCGCATATTCAGACACGTAGACAAGTATCATGGTGTATAACCATAATAACCTTTCAAGGATAAATTAAGAAATCAATTTTAAAACAAACAAACATTAATCATCATTAAGATGTTGCTAATACCCAGGGTATTAGCGCATAAACAACTTGTAATATATGGACAGATGTGGTCACATAACCAAGGTAAACATAAATGTTTTTTAACCGAACGAAGTACCAAAAATTAAATGATTACAAGAGTAATGAATAGCACGTTGTCTCAATGAGTTGTGGATCGATGCTTGAGCTATTGGTTGCTTCTCCTTTTCCCATTTAGAAAATCATCATATATGAGTATGGTATGAAGAGTATTGATTTTGCACACACGTAAAACTACGTGGTTATTTTGAGATCAACATTTATAGTATCTGAAAAATTATGGATAACGCTCTTTTGGGCTAGGCCCAACATACGGCGTATATTGGGGTGTTTCCCTTAGAGTGCGCGCAAAGTTTATAATCAATCTGATATATCTTCCTAAAATAATTTATTCACCAAATCTCTGAATAGTTATCCAGCTAGATATGGCGTATTGTTGATGAGTGCCCTACGCCATAAATAAAAAGAAAAAAAAAAAATTAAAGGTGTAATTATAATATAATTGCTTTTTGGGGAGTGAAGAGTTTGGCGCGATACGGGCTAAAACACGTTTGTGTTGAGGTACGGCGTATTGGTAAAAAATAGTCAATCTTCAAATATCTTTGTTTTAGCTCTAAAAATGGCGTCCGTCTTTTAGCATGTCTTCACAAATCACTTCTTAAATTATGCAAAAAAACACTTTTAGCAATTAAATATAAATTCCGTTCTGCAATAATTAATATAAAAGAAGGTACACTATAATCGATAAATTAATGTAATAAATGTGAGTATATATGTATGGATCATCACCATTCGACAAAAAAAATAAAACCTTAATTAAATAAAAAATGAAAATATTTTTACAATATAATCTATTTAGAAGTTAAAGTATTTTAAACACACATGGCAATCTAACAGATAGTTTATTCGACAAAAATAAACGTGTCAGAGTTTGAATTGAACTTTTTTAAACGATTAACTAAATGAGTCGCGTTAGAATTGAGATGTATGAGTCTGAAACGGTACCCTTCAATTTGAACAAAATATGAATTGACAACCCGAATATCATCTTAATACACTTTATAATCAAAAAAAACCATAATGAATAGGATTATTTTTAATACTTTTAATATAAAAAACAACGGAACAGAAACAAGAAAAAACATCAAAAATGAAAAAAAAAAACATCAAAATAAAAAAATTATAACAAAGTAGAAAATAAATAGAAACAAAAAAAGTAAAAGAAAAATATATTAAGAGGTGTTAAGACACCCCTCCACATCTAGTTTATGCCTCTTACTGCCTCTTAATGATCAGAAAAAACCAAACGCTCTTAACACTGCTTGTCTCTTACTGCCTCTAAATGACATGAAAAAAAACAAACAGTCTTAATGACTCAAATGTCTGACCGCGTCTGAATGAGTCAGATTAAGATGCTATTAACAGGCATTCTAAAAAAACAAACACCACCTTAGTTTAATAAGCTCTAAACGAATAATGATTCTATGTGCCACAAATCTCGACAAAAGGAGAAAAAGCTACAAACATATAAAATTTACAATTTCATTTCATATAGACAAAATTAAGGGATCAACTTCCTTAGGAACATGCTAAAGACAATTACAAAAGCCATCAAGGCACAAAATGTCGATTGCACGACTAAAAAGCCCTAACACAAACTAGGCATCAACAACTATTGTTCTATAAAATGAAAAACAAAATTAAAAGGCTAGGCTACGAAAATCAAGATTTGGCCTAACGAGACAAGGAAACAAAAGAAGATGATGGATGAAAACAAGGAGGAAAGATCGTATTCAGATCATCTAAGGACTTGGTAGGAACATCCGCAAATCCCTAAACAACCTTCAAGTAGGCACATTCAGTCTTAATAGGAAGACATGGGTACTTACCCTTCATATCATGAAAAAATTTAGTAACACCAAAGTCAATACCATACTTTTGAACCTTTCCAAAGGTTGTAGTAAATTATGTAAAGAAGAAAAAATAACGAAGGATGCCGAGGATAAATTTAATCAGACCCTTCCTTTCCTATAACAAATGCATTATGCGAGATCAATAACCCTTAACACTTGTTTGGGCTTGATATAACTCAGACTCTAGCTTCACAACTTTCTTCCTCTCCTCATCTAACAAACATCCGAAGCGGCTAACCTCTCTTTTAAAATTAAGGACGGTTAGCTTCAGCATGGGAAGAAACCGAGCGATTAACTGACACTTGACTAGCTCAATGTCGCTTACTTTATCTTTTAGCTGACGAATCTTTATAGCAGATTAAATTCTGTTAAAAATATGCAAGCTATTTTCATGCTTTAAAGTCGATTTGTCACTAATTAAGGCCGATTTCTCACGCTCCAAGTGCATCTTGTTAACATCAAATTTCTGCCTTAAACCAAGTAATGCCTTCTCAACACTTTGCAACTGGAATATGGAAACTAACAGCCAACTTGTAGGAATAACAGAACCATGAGTTCATAGATGTTACTGGTTACAAACTTGGAAACAATTTTACAGTTTTAAGATACAACCATTAAATGGTAGTAGCTTATAGAAGATATCCAGTTGCCTACTACCCTAACTCCTCCATATTATCACATTCCAATACGCAGGCCTAGTAATAAGAGAATTAGAAGGGCAATGGAGGACCCAGTTATTAAGAATGAGAGTTTGGTTAGGAGATGGATAAATTTTAAATGTACATCTTGTGGAAACTTGGGTCATAATAAGCAGTCATGTAAAGGTCAAGGTGGAGCAGGGTCATTGATAACGCCTTAATTATACATATTTTTGGTGGCGTTATTGTATATATTATTATCATTTTTCGTGAACTTTTGATACTTAATAGCATTAAATATGTGCATGTTCATTTGAAGATAGTTCAAGCATAAAGAGTCCAAGATACAAGTATTTATACCTTATGGAAGTAAAGCTAGAAGAAAATAAAGAAATAAAGTCCATGAAGCAAGGAAGTACGCCGCACAATCTTTTGTGTGTGCCGTACTTATCCCTGAACTTAAAGAAACTAGTAAGACCTGAAGTGCGTCGGTTTTCCTAGTATGTGCGCGCACTCATATCCAGCATTAATGAAACTTTGCCGCCAAGCACAGAAGTACGGCACACAAATAAGTTTGTGCGCCGCACTTCACGTCTTGACAAGCCTATAAATAGCAAGGTAATCCCAACCATTTCACACACACTCAAAAGTCAATCATCAATAAATTTCCTTGTGTTCTTAGCCGTGAATTCTAGAAGAAAGAATACCAAGAAGAATAGGTTATAATTATATAGAATACATACTTCTCAAAAACTCAAAAGATTACCCAAAATCTTCAAAACCAAACAATTTTAATAAAAAAACTCAAAAATTCAAACCTAAGTACGCCACATAATATCCTTTGTCCGCTGCACTTAACTGCTCATAAAACAAAATCGATTTCTTCCTATTTCGATTTTGCTCTCTTACCTTCGATACCCTTCTTAAACATTTAGTTTTGGATGCATACACGTGCTTCCAATTCTGAACTTGTTGAACGTTTAGAAGAACCTAAAAGAACCTTGAAACGTAGACTTTGTAGAAAAAATAGGAGAGTCCCATTCGAATGAAGGGATAAACGACCCGAAAACCCAAGAGAGGTATATCCACCTATCCTCGATATCGCCCATTTCTGACGCTTTCTCAAATTTCTTGAAATTCACGACCCTATGGCTAATCCCGATGATGAACCCATGTGGGCAGCTGACCGCGTTGTCGCCCTGACTCCTGGTCCGGCAATCACCATACCCGCAACTGCTAATGAATTCACCATTAAATGTAATCACTTGAATCTTGTCAAAGGGAACCAATTCGATGGTAGAATTAAAATCGATCCTCACAAACACATTCATGAATTTCTCGGTGCATGTGATATGTTTAAATACGGAGCAACTGACAACGAAGCTGTCTGACTTATGATGTTTCCCCTATCACTCATGGGTGAAGCAAAAACTTGGTTAGATGAACTTAACGAAGGAACCATTGAATCTTAGGACGAACGACTGCCTTTATAAGCCGATTCTTTCCCCTAACTCTATTTGATCGACTTATCAGAGAAATCTAAAGATTTTCCCAACACGAATACGAAACTCTAACCGATGCATGGCTTTGTATGAAAGAATTAATCAGAAATTGTCATGGACATAGTTTAACTAAAGGCAATATCATTAAAATCTTTTCTCACAGCCTTAACGAAACAACCCAAGAAGCTCTAAATGTCATAGATGGAGGCATCTTTCTCTATAAAACCCCAAATTAAGCCTATCAACTTATCGAAGATAAAGTCTTACTCAAGCTCGATTAGGCTATAAACCAAAAACCTAAAGCTCTTGTTCGTAAAACTATAGCTTTCGCCAATGAAGGCAGCAATAATTCTGATACTGATAAAATTATAGCAAGAATGGATGTCATGACCATGAAAATGGATACTCATTATAAAGAAATCTCGTACCGAATGCAATCATTACAGAGGTAATCACTTAACCGTATATTATAACGATGATGACACACCGATGTCTCACGAAGAAGAAGCGAAATTTATGCAAACTTTGTAACGTACTCATTTTTACAATGATTATCGCGACCGTGACTCAAATCATGATAATTGGCGTTTAAACGAAAGAAAGATTACAATCGACATTATTACCGACCAAATACCGATGATAAACCTGACCTTCAAAAACAATTAAGCGAAATCATAAAATCTCAACAATCAACAAACGCTTTTGTCAAAGAAACATTCATGGGCCTTAAAACCAAACTAGAAACAACCACCAAAAACCATCAAGCCTCGATCCAAAACTTAGAAGCAAATTTCGACAGACTTGCTGACAAGCAATCTACTCGACCTTCTGGATCTCTTCTAAGTAACACTCAACCAAACCCCCGAGGTAACCCACCTAAACTATACACACCACCTCAAGCTCGAAACAAGCATGTGAATGCAGTATTTACAAGAAGTGGTAGATCCTATCTCCCTCCACCTTACAATCCTCAGAACATCTAGAATCCTATAAAATCGATAGTGATGATGAAAACTAAGAATCAACACCGACACACAAACCGCAAACACCGAAACCAACCAAAGAAACACCTACTCCCAAGCCATATAAACCAAGAATACCATATCCTCAACGCCTTAGAAAAGTGAAAATGGAAGAAGAATAAACAATTTCACTTGAATATATTGACCGTTCAAATCAACCGACCTCTATATCCAATGTCTGAGCAGAATGCCAAACAAATGCAAATTTCTCAAGAGATACTGTCAGTATCAAACATAAACTAAAATATTTATTCAGCTTTTCTTAGCGATGAAAGCTCACTACTATCCAAAACAAAGTTACACCTAAACCTTTCTCGAGACCTTAAACAGTTTTCTTAATTCCATGTACCCATCGACAAAAACCTTCTCTTTTCAACGCCTTGGATATCTTCACTACATAATCTTATGTCGTATTCTCTCTATGCAAAGTTATCTCTCGAAACTCTCAAACCAACTAAAATGAGCGTAAGATTAACAGACTGATCATTCTAATACCCTACTGGAATAGCTAAAAATATGCTAGTCGAAGTTGGAAAAATCACTTTCCCTGTGGATTTTGTTATTCTTGAAATGGAGGAAGATAGCAAAGTTCCTCATATCCTAGGAAGATCTTTCCTACATACCGCAGATGTTGTAATTCGCGTAAAACATAAACAACTCAATCTTGAAGTTGGTTCTAAATGTATGATCTTTTCTATTGATCTTATGATGAAACATTCCTATTCAAATAACGATACATGTTTTAGTATTGATGTCATTGATGAAATCTTAGAAGAATATATTGATGCTCTACTCGATGAAGGAAGTAAAATCATTTACTCCATCGAAGGAACCCCTTTAGAAGATAAAATCTTTGCCAAATTCGATGAATTAATAGCCATGAATATCGAAGAAAACACTAAACTTGAAATCAATGAAGAAATAACATTCGATACCGATTATAAAATTAAGAAATCCCTTGATGAACCTCCTACGGATCTTGAACTTAAACCTCTTCCTGATCACCTAGAATATGCATTCTTGGAAGAAACTTCTCTTCTTTCTGTGATCATATCATCTCAGCTTTTTGAACAAAACAAAATAAGCTCATCTATGTTCTTAAAATACACAAGCAAGATTTTGCTTAGAAAATAACAGACATTCCTAGTATATGTCCATCTTTCTGTAAACATAAAATTCAACTTTTAGATGACAAAAAACCAATTATTCAAAAACAAAGAAGATTAAACCCAAATATGCAAGAAGTAGTTAAAAAAGAAATAGTAAAACTCCTCGATATAGGTAATATATATCCAATCGCTAATAGCCCTTGGGTAAGCCCCATCCACTGTGTACCAAAGAAAAGTGGTATCACATGGTCATAAACAAAAAAGATGAACTTGTCCCAACAAGAACCATTACGGGTTAGCGAGTTTGTATCGACTATCATAAACTAAAAGAAGCAACCGTGAAAGATCACTTTTTGTTGCCATTCATGGATCAAATGTTAGAAAGACTCGTAGGAAATAATTATTTCTATTTTCTCGATGGTTTTTCTGCATATTTCCAAATACTGATCGATCCTATGGATCAAGAAAAAACAACGTTCACTTGCCATTTTGGAACATACGTGATGTGTCATTGTGTAGGTGTTATTTATGTATCAATTTTTACTATTTATTTTATGCCGACTATACCTAAAAACAACACTTTAACAGGCAGTGTACCCGGTCATATTTAGTTTCATGGTAAGTAAGGTGTCGATCACTAAGAGCGAGAGCGTTAATTCCTAATTCTATCAGTATTTTAATTATCTAAGTTAAACCTAAAACTAATGCAAAAGGGGGGTTTTAGCCTGAGAGACTGACATGGTTTTGTGTATCGAACCTAAGGTTTTGATGACAAGTAAAACAATAAACACATGCAAGAAGATAAACAAATGATAGAGGAGCGGTCAAACACTAATGTAAGGAAAACATATCAACCATGAATAATCTGATAAAACGCAGGTTTGATTATTAGTGCAATGATTGACTTATCTCGAAGGGCATATCATTCCTAGACTTAGGCGGTACTTCTTACTAAGACCTATGTTGGGAAATATATTTTAAAAGACTTAATACTGGTAGTATAACAGTTAAGTCTAGTAATATTAGTTAGTTCTGGCAGTACTAATATTAAGTCTGGCAGTATTATAGTTAATACTGGTAGAGTGGCAGTGCTAGTTAAGTCTGTTTATGTAACAGAATAGTGATAATAGTTATCTTAGAGATATCTTAGGAAAGGATATGCATTATTCTTTCACACGTTTTGTATAGCCTTTTAGGGTTTCCTTGGTGTATAAAAGGAACCCTACGGCATAGAGTTTTATATAAAAAAATAGTAGCATTGAAGCTTAATATAAATCAATAGCAAAGTTAGTATTATATTGTGTTCTTCTTAATACTTGTGTTAAGAT
>BQNB010170538.1:0-10508 GCA_026074375.1 Tanacetum coccineum | reverse complement strand
CCACGTTAACTAATTTATACACCAATTTGTATAAACCTTTGGTCAAGAGGATAGGACTACCATAAACAAGGTCCAATGTAACCATTAACAACTAAATGTAGCAATAATCATCCCAAGTGAATCATATAACCAACTAGCCGCAAGGCCCGTCCGTTGGACGGGATGCTTTAAGAAATTGCTTTAGGATTAATAAATAAATTTAAAATGTATAGAAATTTCACTTATATAATAGATAATTGGAAATTTTTATTACCTAATTTAGCATAAACTATAAAAAATACTTAGAGGAATGTTAAAGTTTATTTACACTTGACAAAACTAACATCGACAAATAAAAAAACATAGACTTGTAAAAAATGATGTCATAATTTAGCATAAAGCATAAAAAATCTTTCGAAACGTCTCTTTTCGTGTCGTTCATATATTCTTGTGCGATTGTACTATGATTTAAAACCCAAATTGTATGTTGCGCTGCGTTGAATTTTCAACTCAATGAAATCAAAGGTTTAATTTTTTAATCGAAAAAAACATGTGCAACGCACGGGTCTCAATGCCTCGTTTATTTAAAAATTTGACACATTTATTTTTATTTGTTTTTTATTCGCCATCAAATTTCTCCACCAATTTTTTTTAATTTTGACCAAATTGATTTAATTATGACTTTTTATTGACCAATTAAATCGCACAATTACTGATAATCTTGGGTTGGTGTATATTATCAATATATACAATTACTGGGATTGTTTTGAATATAATATAATAAAACCCGTATCACATTTAGGATCATCGGGTCAGATTTAATTTTTTAAATATATTTTCGACCCGACTCAGGTCAGATTTACTTTTTAAATATATTTTCCTAACCCGCCCCGACCCACCTCGATTCTGTCCTGATCCATTATCACACACTCACACAGTCTCACCCTCTCCCCCTCACACCCTCTCTCATTTCACACTCACATCTACAACTCACACTTATACTAACACGTATTATCATTTGGGATTCTTATCATCTTCAATGAAGATACATGTTCTTCTATCTGCATATCAAACCATCTTCTTCTTTCTGATAACAAATAACAAAAAAAAAACATACACACAACAAACGTATCTTTGTCTTCTCTCTCTTTGCTTGTAGGTATTTGGATTTTTATTTTATTTTTGAGGGATAGATTACAGCTTCACCACCAAAGAAAAAATAAGAAATTGTTGTGCTGTTGCAAACCCTAACCCGCAAAATCAGTTAATTGCGATATAATATTGAATGTTTTAGATTCTGTTCAAGAAAGGTTGTCAAGGTAAACTTTTATATTATTGAACTTGCAATTTTCTTAATTATAACTATTCTGGATTTTAAAGATTTTAATTTTAAGAAATCAATTACTCATTTAATAAAAACCCTAAGGGGCCGTTTAGTTGATGAAATTTTTTCTTATTTTTGAGTTTTCAAATTCCTAGAGAAGAGAATGATTTTTTTTCTCTAGGGAAGAGTTGAGAATTTTGAAAATCCGTTTAGATGGAATTATATTTTTCTTTTTTCAAAAAATAAAAACATATGAAAATATATAAACCAAATTTTTTTAAAAATAATTAAAAATGACGGTTATAATGGACGGTGGAGGATGACACGAGAGAAAATGGTGTATATTTGATGTTTTATAGATCCCAATTCCTTTTTATTGAGAAGAAAATGAGAAAGAAAAAAAGTGAGAATGATAAAATGGACTTTCCACTTTTTTAAAAAAATATTGAAAAAAGTGAGAATGAGAATTTTATTTTTTTTTGAAAAATGTTGAAAAAAATGCAACTAAACGGATTTTCAATATTTTCATTTTCACATGAAAAATTTGCTAGAAAAATGAGATATTTTTTACCAACTAAACGGCCCTTAAGTTATTTAAGTTTTTATTTGATGTGATTTAGGTATAAGCCAGATGAAGCTTTGAAAACCGCTCTTGAAGGGTCTCCTCCTGAAACTAGAGATGAAAGATTTGTTTGATTTATATATATTTTGATGTTAGTTTCTTTATTATAAGGATTTAATTGTTGTGTTTATTGGTGTCAAATTATCGGTTTGTTTTTTTATTCATTTGAATGGTGGATTTACACAACCGAAATATGAGTTATGTTAGGATTTTTGGAAAGATCTTGGGGGTTAATGGGTTTTGGATGGCAGCAGATTTACAAGTCTTGAAAAAACAATGTTTTGTTCAAACTGTAGTGCTCATAGAGTTTCAAGCTCACCTAAAGAAGTTCACGTATCATATCCTCATGTGAGAACCGACCCGTTTCTAGCAATACTCAAGAAAATTTCTATAAGGCCAAATATACAATGTATTATGGAAAAGTATAGGGGGTGTTTTGAAAATGTTGAGAACAATGTTATAAAAGGTAGTCGAACAAATTAATTTATATACGAGTGTTTGTTTCAGCTTATTTAGCCGGCTTATGACTTATTTTGTTTACAGCTTATGTTTCATAAGCTCACTTTCGCCTTTTTAAGACTGTCGTAAACCAAATAACCCATGAGCACTATATATAGGCCGAAACAAACACCTTAATAACTCGAAGTATGTTCATGCGGCAAACGCTTATATTAGCATATTACGTTTTTCTTCAAAGATAATGATAAGATGGTAATATAACTTTTTTTGTTTGCTTTACCGATACCTCACATTCACTCCTGAATCCTCTCATTTAAGTTTTGTATTACAGTTGGAATTATCGGCTATGCACGTGAACATCCTCAAACTTGAAGCACGGACTTACCCTTATTCTTTTTACGAAGATGTGGATTGGATTACTTTACAGCTCGCAATAAATGGTTGTTTCTGCAAACTACAGGATACAGTTTTTTAAAAGTATTGGAATAAAGCCTATTTTGCTAAATAAGTTTAGTTAATTATCAGTTCTTTTTTTCTAAAAAGTAGATGCATTTTAAATAATCAGTCCCATTTTAAGAGTCATCAGATGAACAAATAGAAACAGCGAAAGTGTATTTGAAAACATACGTTAATGATCCTAAGCTTGAATATTAAACAGGTGACACTTTGCTCACCGATCCTTTTACCCAACCCCCCCCCACCATCCCCCCCCCCACCCCCCCCCCCCCCCCCCCCCGACACCCCCCCCCCCCCGCCCCCCCCCCCCCCTCTCCCCCCCACCCACCCCCCCCTCCCCCCCCCCCCCCCCCCACCCCCCCCCCCCCCCCCCCCCCCCCCCCCCTCCCAACCCCCCACCCCCCACCCCCCACCCCCCCCCACCCCCCCCCCACCCCCCCCCCCCCTCCCCCCCCCCCACAGCTAATCCGTTTATCCTCCTTTGCAAACACGTGTGTACGTGTATACGCAGTAACCAAAACCCACAATGCACATCACCGATCTTCTTTCTCCTCAGATACAGATTCTCTCTTTATTTATTTGTTTTTCATATGTTTTTTATATAATATATTTAATTTTTTATTTAATTTTGAATATTGTTTTTTAACAGGCTGTTGGTGAATATTGATTAAGCCTGGTTTGGCCTTTCAGATCTGGCTTTGAAGCCAACAAATAGAAGGTGCTTACCTTTTCACACAATTCTGTACAAGAAATTACATGCGATATACATACCAGACTATATACTCAACTATTTTTAATTGTTATTTTCATAAGAAGTTGCATCTGAAGCGATGCCTTTTCTTTAACTCGGTATTTAATATTGTGTTCGTTGGCAACTTTCTTACGTACGGGAAAACGACACACACGACGATAGCAACGAAGGATAACTGCAACACACTAAGTGGTTTGTTGATCTTCATAGGTTTGGCTATTGGTGTCAGCTGCAACACATGAAGAGGCTTTGAGGATAATAGGTTACATGATTTTAGCATGCTCAGGTGTTAGAATTAATTTTTGTATTTGGCTTATTGGGCCTCATGTTAGATGAATATTTTATTTAAGCATTATTCACATTACATGATCATATATGCAAATTCTATGCATCGGATATATCAGGTGCCCTTCCCATTTGTTAAAGAACATTACATAATATATCAAGTGCCCTCCCCTCCAATAGATATTTGCCAGTATTTTCAAAATGCACTAGATCACAATCAAATTTCATGCTATACATTGAAACAAAAACATAGTACAAGTATCTTTTTTTACTTTAAAGGAGATTAAGATGAAAATATAATAGACAATTATTATAAAATTCATAAGAATTCTTAATCGATTTTCTAAAGTGTAATAAGTTATTAAGCACCTAAATAAACTTTTCTGAATACCCCTTTACAAGCTGTGTAAAAATGGTGACAGGAACATTGGCATAAGTTTATGAGATAATAGTTGCTGCTGGAATCACAAAGACCTCTAAAGTACATGAACAATATCTGTAACTGAAAGTGGCACCGAAACTGATACCCTGTGGCCACAAGTGCTTGATGGAGGCTCGAGAGATGTGGAAATGGATTAAGGTCAAGAAGCGGATAAAGGTGTGTCAAGAGGGACTTATATAAATGAAAATTCCAAACCAGCTGTAGGTCATAGACCCAGTTAAGCCTTTATGTTCATGATTAGAGTTTTTTATATTTCGGTAATGTAAAGTGATCAAAAACTGAATCTTGGTCAAATTGCTTACAGGAGAAGCTCAGCAAAGATTTTGCAACCGTTGGCTCCTGAATGGATGTACAAGAAAAAAAATACCAAGGCCAAAAAAACACATAACCTGGAAACTATGTGGATTACAAAATTATCGAAGCATATATCTTTTACTAATTGTCACGATTTATTATACCGTGGACTATGGCTACAGCCCCTTGATTAAAAAGGTACTCTGCTACTTTTTAATCTCCCTCTCATATGACTTTCTCTACTCCTTGGGAACACATTATCCTAAACACCCTGTTAATATTCTTATACGTTCGTTCGCATAGTTTTTTTTCTATTCTAAATGTGTCATACGGACAATCATGTTATACACGTACTTTTTCGCGTTTTGGGAAAATAATAAGGGTGTGTATATGAAAACCTGGTAGCAAAAACAAATAAAAAGCAAAATTCTCACTTTTATGACGAGCCATAGAAACATATGTTTTTAGTATATAGGTAATTCAAGTTACACGATGCCCAGGTGTTACCAATCATTGAGAAGAAAATACATGTCAACATCATTGCCTAAAAGGAAGGTACTCTTT
This sequence comes from Tanacetum coccineum, assembly GCA_026074375.1. Taxonomy (NCBI): domain Eukaryota; kingdom Viridiplantae; phylum Streptophyta; class Magnoliopsida; order Asterales; family Asteraceae; genus Tanacetum; species Tanacetum coccineum. The sequence continues at coordinate 5,332 of BQNB010170538.1, read as the reverse complement.
TTCTACTTACTAAGACACACCAGTTGTTGACAAAAATTAAGTTTACTTCACTATTAGAACCCGACATATAAAGTCCAGTTGTAGTAGCAAGATAAAGTAAAACCTAATAAGAGAACCAAATTAAGCTCTAAAACTATATATTAGCAAGGATTAAATGGCGTTACCTCAGATATTTTTCTGATCTTTTGCAGATGCATCACGAGTTTGGTTTCTTCAGTTTCTATTTTGGAGGAGTGTTTGGAAATGCTGCAAAACAGCTGGCTTTAGAGATTTTTGCGGCTGTTTGGAGAGGTTATGGGTTCTTTCCCTTTAACCAAAGATTGTGTGTATTTCGTCTGAATAAAAATCGAAAGGATGGTCCCAAAGGGCTGCACAACAGAATTTCATAACCGCCACAGTGAGCTTCATTCCAAACTATGTCGTAAGATCTCTCAAATACAAACCTACATGTTCTGCTAATAGTGTTTGGTCCATATGTAGCATACCTAAAATATTTAAACCATAATATAAATTAATTTTTGGTTATTGAACTTACCAGTCTTTTGTATTCGGATGACTTCTGTTAGAAAATTTTGCTGAATCTATTCACAATTTGGAAAGTTTTAATACCAATGAATGTCAACCTCTGTTTGCAACAAAAGGTAGTTTAGATATTTCTGTTTTTTGTTAACGTTTTGTATTATTGTTAAAACAAACTTATGGTTTTGTCTTTGTTACAGGTTTATTTCAGGCACCAGCTTTATCAGAAACTGTTGATCAGTCGCTTGAATATCGGTCGACGGCGCAAGTTCAAACATCATCAAGATCAGATTCTGCATAATCTCCGTCTTTCGAACCCAGTTTCAAAGGTTTGTGAAATTTATATGTTTTTTCGTTATTTGTGCCTTTGTCCTATCTCTTTTTAATCTCTGCCATTTGACAAAGTGTTGTTCATGAGCAGCTTCACATGCGTCTGAACCTTCTTCAAGGTGGGGGAAACAAAAGGCCAAACATTTTTTTAGAATCAACCCGAATCTGCTCTGCGTATTGTTGGGCGACTTGCTCCTCCTCATTGTATAGATACCGATACTGTTATTCACAACGATGGCAGTCACGTACAAAATGATGCTATGCTTGATACTGTTTCAAAAGGTTTGTAGGATTCGTATGGTGTCTTATTTATGATATATTTCAAAATTTTGTATTAATTGTTTGTTTTGTCATTCAGGAACATCATCTGTTATGTGGAAAGCTTTCCCAAGTCCTGTCATACACAACGTGTAGCCACCTGTACAACCTTAGTTATCCACTCACGGTTCCAAAGGTTTGTTTTGTTGTTTTGTTTGTAGTGCTTTTGCCTCATCTGTTTTTAACCTTTGTTATTCAACAAAATGTTTGTTCATGGATTAGTTTGATAAATATATGTTTTGTGGAGTTCTAAATAACTCCTTAGATCGTTGTAACTCAGTTTGTTTAGAACTATATATAGGATAATGATAACAATGAACATAAAGATTATGCATAGCGGAAATAGCATAAGAACATGGATAACATAACAAGGTTTTCATCATTATCTTTTCTACAATGACTACTACAAGCTCTAATTCTACACGATCAACTGTAGAACAGTTACCTAATCTAACAGGATCAATGAAACATTGATCTTGGGGCTAAAATACAAACAACCTAGGCGTCTACAATGAGACTTGACGCCTAGAACACACACACACTTTCCTGGTGTTTACATCTTGACACATACAGAAAAGTGCACGCCTATGTCTCTTTATATATTAGAGACATTAGGTTTTATAAAAGATAAGAACAAATAATATCTTCCTAACATTTAATATTATCTTCTATCTTCTTAAGGAGATCTTTTGGTATCTTCAAAATCTTCCATCTTTTGAAGAATTCCAACTTTGCATTTAAGTCCTTTTGTTTCATTCTTTTATTTACTTTGTCTCATAAAATCAAGAATCCCAACATGTTTTACTTAGTTTAATTCAACTACATTTGAACTGATTAATGTAAAGTTGTACATTATGATTAGTTAATATTGCGAGCGCATTAGACGTTTAAACCTATTGTGACGTGGTATTGACAACAAATAAGCAATTATAGAGTATGTGATCCCAAACACTCTTATAACCAGAGACTATGCATGCTATGTTTTGAAAAATGATAGATTACGTTTGTTTGATGTTTTTAAATATGCATAATTGATGCCAAGCTAGTCAGTTTACTATAGCGCTCTAATGACTTATTCGTGCATTTCCTTTCCAGTTCAGTGTCTCTGCTAAGTGCTATTATTCACAAATACTTGATTTAGCTAATACTAAGTTAGCGGTGTGGTGCCGTAGTCATTGCATAAGTTTTCTAAGTCAACATTTGTAAGGAGTGATGTGTCTATAGTTTATGGCAGATGAAGTGCCTATTGTTAGGCCTCCGAAAGCGACTATGAAAACTGGTCGAAAAACGAGTGACAAACTTTTCTTATTTAGTTTTAGGTGTTTCTGTTATTGGGTTTATTGGATTTTCTATCGTTTGGGTGATGTGTTGTGTAAAAAGGGATAACAAAGACGGGATTGGAATTTTGTCAAAAATTGAGAAACATGGGATGTCGCCTGAAAAGGCTATGTACTTTTGCGATGTTGCATAAGGTAGGCGATACTTAAGGATGGGTAAGAGGTTTAACCTGATAGAAGATTAAGCTCTAATTTTTTCACACATATCGCATGTGCAGTCGTTAAAAAGTTAATCCCCTGCTAATCAAATGCATGGGTTCTATTATTTTGGAATTGAACCAGTTGACATTTTTTCATAGGTCTTAGCTATACGGTCTGAAGAAACTTTAAGATCTGAAAGAATGGTATATATAATTTATCTTTTGTGCTTTGGTTATTCTATTTGATCACGAACACACATGCTTCTTACTTTTATCTCAGGAAACTAATGCAACATAAAATATATCAAACCACTTCTAGCATTGTGGAACAAAATTCTGATTCAAGAACCTTGATGCATATCGTACTGCTATCCAAACGAAGATGAATTACCTACTGACCCTGTTCTTTCTCTGTGTTGGATGCCACCTGTTTAGAATATGCCAACAACAACAACCAACTCGACATCAACGACAACGAAGAAAGCAAATCTGCTCATTCCGCCATCAACAACGACGCCCACCGATCGTCCCACAACAGAGCGCGGGTTGATATACTTGTTTTATAACATTATGACATAGCATCTACCAAAAACAATTGCTAACATCTTGTTGAAAATAAGCATAACAACACAACAATTCCTTGTTCTTCGAGTACAAATAATTATAGCTTGAAATCGATTTCAGCAGATCTCTAAATAGCACTATAATGAAAACAACATATCTTGCTCCATATATCCACCATAACCTTCAAAACTGTGATCTCTAATGCATGCTCAGATTGTTTTTTGGGTAAAGGGTTACTCCGGTAAAGTATATTAAAACCAAAAAGTTAAGTACAAATGAAATGTGACTGATGTACCACATTAACTTCAAGCTAAAAAGCTTGATAAACAACTAAAACTAGTGCTTATGACATTCCATAAACACTTACAACTCTAGAGACAACTAATAAATTGAAACTAGAACAAATGACTATTCAAAACTAGCTAACCAACAACAACCGTGAAAGTAGACGAACTTCCATCGGTTTTTTTTACTTTGGAGTAAATTAGCCGATTCATCATACACATTTTCTACCTCTTCTTCACTTTCCTCATCCAAAGCAGAATAAGGATTAGACACGGGAATATTATCATTCATAGTAGAAGTAATAGTAGTCTTCAACATACTTGACGATTTAGATGCATTACCCACATTAGTAGTTTCCTTCTTTGGTATGCTTGTAATCGCCTTAGGCTCATACCTAACAGTTTGTTTAACCATGTGACCACCAAACTGACCACCATTAGTAGACTTGGATTTATCCTTCTTCTTCTTTTTACCCACCGTTTGGAATCCATAATTAGTCTTCTCAATAGTAGGAGTAGCAACATTAGAAGTAACAACAGAAGGAGTAATCAACACCTTTTTAGGGCAATGGTCTTGAACATGACCAAATATCTTACATTGGTCACATCGAGGGGGCTTCCATTCATACTCAATAGTAACAGTTTCAATTGTAAACCCCATACCCTCAATTAAAGGAACACCCATAGTAAGACTCTCTTGAAGAACATCCTCCGCATTAATTTCAATCAAGCAACTGGTAAAACTACTTCTCCCCTATGAATCAATGCACATCGAGGTGGTATAGGAGTCAAGCATAACAGGCTTACCTATTTGAGACGCGATAATGCTTAAGACATATTCGAAAAGGCCTGAATAGGAACATAGTGAATTTTAACCCATACTGGAATACAGGTTAAATCATCCTTACATAAGCGCGTATCCATATACCATTTCTTCAGAATGATAGGGATATTACGAATCATCCATGGCCCGTTCTCCAAAATATCATCCAAACCTTTAGAAGTTTTGAATTTAAAAAAGAAAAAGCCTTTAGAATTCATCATTATTCTTGTCAAACCATACTTTCCCCAATTATTACGAGCATAGTACTGCACAACCGGAAATGCAATACGTTTACCAATAAAATAACCATATAATGTATTATCAAATCGAGTACTAACCGTTTCAACAACCTTTCTAGGTATAGAAAATTTGGCACCATCACACAAATTTTCCAAACATAACGAACAAAAATTCGCCTTTAGTTTACTTGGTTCCGTTTTCGACCCTCCCGCTGCACCTACATAGGAGCTTGGTTGCTTATGGATATACAAAGATTGAACAATAGAGTCACTAGGCGCAACCATACTAGGCGTATTGTTATCAAAAGTTGTATTAACCGACTCTGAATACTTAGACACCACCAGATCTGAAGAGTTAGCTCTCGTCACACTTTCCTCCACAAGAGCATCCCATATATCACCAATGGTATCCAAAACCTCCTTACGATTTTCTCTAGTCAATTCCGACCACAACAAGTATTTACCCAATTCAATGCCCTTGGTAAATTCATCAATATATATAAGAGTAAAATGACCAAAATGCCCCCAATGAAAGAAAAATGCATAAAAGCTTAAATAAATTCATTCTAATGCTATAAATTATGAAAATGCAACAAGTAGCAATTATGAAATTTTTGTAAGGTTAAAATACTTTATGTTATACAATGAAAATAATTAAAATTATTATAGGTATATATGCCGAATTTATATATGTACTTAATTAATTTATATATTACAAAAATAATTAAATAAAATATGGATAAATATATAATAATTATGTAAATAATAAAACCTGATT
>BQNB010170537.1:0-10923 GCA_026074375.1 Tanacetum coccineum | reverse complement strand
CCCCTGCGTAACACGCAGTGTCCAAAACTAATCCAATTCACGTGTAAGACGCCAGCTTCACTAAAAGTGAGGCTAACAAGCAGAAAATGTATTGTTTATGAATCACAAGATTTCACCCGCATATGACAATATAACAGATTCAAAGTCATATAAATTGCATTACTATTGTCTAAGCTCATGACACCGAAGCGTTAACATATACCAACAATAAATGAATGCCCTTGCAGGTGTCTAACCCGGGACACCCGTAATCTGACTCAAATGAAACTGTGTTTGCTTGACTAATGTCAGTCCAAGACAAACAGGGATTGTCAATCCCGATAGATCTATCCATAACATTCGCGCTCACAAAGATTGACGGTTCATGATGAATCGGGCAAATAGCAACTTGGGTTAAATCGGGACTTAGACCAATCAGTAATGAGTAATTGTACTTGTATTTACACGTTTAAAATAAGCAATGTTCTCACCCCAAAAGATGATTTAAAACAGTAGAGTAGGGGCTATGAAAACTCACCTTGTTGGTTAATCGCCTGAAAACTGGTAATGGCTCAAAGCACGTCGAACGCAACTTAGTCAAACACCTAAGTGATTATAACAATTACTGAGTTTACATTTTAAAATTTAATGTATGCAATGAGTTATGCAAATGGTCAAAAGGTATGGTCGTTTGTGAGTTATCGCGTTGATTAACCCGTTGGTTTTAATGTGGCTTTACAACTACAAATATGTACAGGATTATTATGCGACGCACTTATATTTATAAGTTGGTGTGATCTAAAGAAATATGAACATTATTTATAAGTCACCAGCTTTTATATTTATCGCATTTCTGTATTTACATCGAAGTCGTTAATTTATCTGGGTAATTATCAGGCTTATACATTACGACTTGTTTAACTTGTTTAAATCTCTTATCAAAATATATATTTTTAACTCCTTGACTCTCCAAATAGTAATATATATATTTTAAAATCTTTCGTTCTCATAATTTTATAATTAAACCCGGATAGGTTTTTAAAATATTTTTAGCGTTAAATATGTTTTTAATAACCGTGTTAAATTTATTTATTCTTTTAAAACTCGGTTTCGCGGTTACACATTTTAAGTCATAAGAAAATGTTATTTAAATTTTCTACGCTTAACGCACTAATCATTCGCTCGTTAAAATACACTTGTTAATATAACTATATTCATTAAAAATATACTCGTTATCATGTTGTCAACTTATCCTCAAAATAATACATGCATTCTTGTACATTATAATTTATCTCATGTGCACACAATAATTCATGTCCTATTATTCTTTCCTTGTTTCCTTTTTTTGGCTGCATACCTGACACACACAACATGCATGTACTATCTTTCCTTTTATACAATGCAAATTATTACATACACAACTACAAGTCACGTGTTCCACTTTTCCCTATTTTTCTTTGCTTCTTTTTGCTACCAGTCTGACGCATAACAGTGAGCCTTGTTGCTCACTGTTTTGGGTTTCATTTCATCAGTAGCAACACGTATGTATATATACATTTAGACTACTTATCTTGGCTTTCTATATGGTCATCATATGTATATATATTATGGTTTAATATATACTTCATATTGTATCACGTGTTGTTCTTTCTGTTTTTCTGCTTTCCTGCTCACGACAACAGTGAGCTTTTATGCTCACTGTTTTGATTTTTGTTTCTTTCGTTATCAATCAATATGTATATATATATATTAGCTTTCTTTCCATTTTGCATGTTTTACACCTTATTTAGTTAGCAACAAGAGACTCCATTGTCCTTTCAAGGTGATCTGAGGAGATGACGAGTCAGGAACGGTTTGCCTACAAAACTTGAGCTACCCATAACAATTAAGCGAGTTCATAACAAGTTCACGTTTATCAAATATGAGAAGTGTCCGTCCGGATGAATCACTTTGTGATTTCGTTAGAAAGAGCTACGTGTGGATGACAAACTCCATTTTGTGGAAGAGCCAGTGGAAGTCATGGACCATGAAATCAAACAATTGAAGAGAAGTCGCATTCCCATCGTTAAGGTGAGATGGAACTCTAAACGAGTCCTGAAACGTGAAGAAAAATTCAAGCAGAAGTATCCACATCTCTTCACCAAGACCGCATCGTCGTCAAGTGCCGCGCCTTAAGCCTTGAGGACAAGGCTATCTTAATCTGGGGAGACTTATATCACCCCGTGTTTTCCCAAGGTCATAATACAATCCCAAATTAATTCATGTTCCTTTTTATTTTATTGGAATTATGGATTACTTTTCATCTTAAACCTCGCTAGTTAAATGCGTAGCATCAAAAATCAAAAGTTTGCCTAGAAACGTCAACTACACTCATTAAGGCTTTACTTGAAACCTCTGTATTCGTCATCTAATTTCTGTTTTGCGTCAAGAAAGCTACTTGATCTCATTCCTTTTATTCAGTCAAAATAGAAATCTATTAATAATAAACTACATCAAAGTTTAACCCTTATGTCATTAGGCAAAACTAAAATTAAACTAGAAAAATTTTCATATACTCCTACTAAACGTAGCTGGTGTCGACATTTTCCCTCCTATTAAAACATATAGTCACGTTGCGTTGTTATCAGATAAACACAAGTAATTCAAAACCCCTTTTAACTTCTAAAAACCCTTGGGTAGAAGCCCATAACTCCTTTTTGCAAAACCCACACAAATCTCGTGATTTCCTAGCTGCTATCACTTCGGTTTTTGCTTCCAAAGTCTTAATACAATTTCATACCTTTAAATTCTTGCTTTGACCGATTTTAACCCAAGAAATTCTTTGCCCTTATTGAATCAACAATCAAACGTGATCTTTCACAAGAACACTATGCCTACCTCTTATTCATGCATAAAAGACCAAGTTGTTTCTTTGAAAACGCAGCCATAACACAACTCATATACCTCATACTTTATTCATCCCACTTGGTTTCTTGATTTCTCTGGTTTTGACTCATACTCAACACACAAACAAACCTACACCTTTTTTTGTATCTTCATTATGCACCAAAAACCCTAAAAACCCTAACCCACTTTCATCACTCTTAGATTTTAGATACTAGTCGTAGGTCAAGCAAGGAGAGGCAGTGTCTTTGTGGTGTTATAAGCACATCGGTAAGGCCTAAGTATGTGGAACTACTTTTAGTTTAGGTGTTGCCGCGAATCATTAAGGGTTGCACCATTAGGGTTTTCGGTTGGTTTAATTTAGGCAATGTCGCCCTCCAAGGCCCCTGCGAGTCCTACACTCTTGTTAATTTCTATTCATTTATATATGCATTTTTGTTGCCTAGGTTCATTGTGCTTGAACGACCTATGTTTTTATGGTTAATATGAAATCAAGATTTAAAAACCTTGCATACTTTCTGATAAACGAATAAAAGGTAAGTCATACATCGATGTTTGGTGTAATCACCTCATTTAAATAAGTGATGCATGCTGCTAACGTGCCCAAGGATAAGCCCTAGTTATGCCAAAAGTGGCGTCGCATGCATAGCAAGTGATTTGGGTAAACATAAAATTCCAGCTCACTTTTCTTTCTTTTAGCACTTAGCAACTTAGTGGTTTGGGGAGTAAGATATGATGGGTAATCATGCCCCCTAAATCCAGAAATTTGTTGCAAAATATAGTTGACCTATTGAGCTTTATTTAGCAATTCGAGTCGTCAAAAATGGTTAAGAAACGAGTACGTTATGGCCCTTTAAATACTCTAGGAGAATCATGCGCACATACTTTTTATAAAACAGCCAACGAACCAGTTTTACTCCGTGATTTGCCACACATTTGTCTAATGTTAACTCGAACTAAAGGATGTTACTTGAAGCCAGATGTATCACCTTTAAGCTAGAACAAACATCACCCTTTTTCGTTTAGTATCTTGCTCGCAATTCGAGTTTACTTTCGGGTGTTTGTCACAAGTGTCGACAATCTGTCGAACACTTTGTGTGCACTCAGCCAGTTTTGGCCAACGCACACCCCTACCTTTCGACCCACTTTCGAACCAGTTAACGACCCCGTCATGCAAAAGTTATAAAAGATAAATAATAGCCAGTAGGCCATAGATTAATAAGGCATTTTTATTTTGTTCTAACGTCAAGCAACGAAACCACAATCTGACTTTAAAACTCTGATCACGCAAACGAGATAAAACTGCCTTGCGACTCGCGTATGTTTAGCCTTGTTTTTAATTACTCAAACGACGTTTTTAGACGAAACTTACTGAACGAAAGTTGTAGACTACCCAACTGAGATTACAAATATACTTTTACTTTTCATTATGGTCGTCTAACGAACCCGTAAATTAATTGTAAAACTCTAAGTCGTCTCATAATAAAACTTAGTAAAATATGCGCTTAACTCAAATAGTAAACGTCAACGTTTCGTCTAATTAATTAACATACTTAGAGACCAAACCAAGGGCTGACCTAAACTAATATTTTAAAGTATATACAACCTAGTTTCTTAAAAGTCCAAAGTCGTAAATTATATACTTATATTTTGACCGCGTTGACCCGATAAAGTTGACCATTTTAAAACGAGAAATTGTTTTAAAATATCATTCTTTCATATATAGTTCAAGCACACACTAGGGACGAGATTGCAAGTATTTATATTATTATTTTTTTGTTTAGTGAATATGTATTATTTATTCATAGGTTGCGGATAAAGCCTTTTGCATCGTTTTTCGTGCCACTACCTTGCTTCTACGTTATCATTACTTGATGTGAGTTTATAGTCCCCATCTTTTATACTTTTTTAATCATTTATCAAATCTCGGGGATGAGATCATGTTTGTTTTACAAACTGGATGCAAGTACATTTTAAATTCAAATATTACGAGTTTGCCTAAGTAGCTATAACCCACTATGCCCATCATCATGAACTGTTAATTGCATAGATGTAATTGTTAATTGCATTATGCGAGCGCGAATGTTATGAATAGATCTATTTGGGATTAACATCCCCGTTCGGGCAAGTAGCACTTGCTAGTTTACCGGTTGGCCGGAAACGACGAATGTATACCATTTGGAATCATAGATGTTACGGGTTGAACATCTACATTGGGCAAAGTCATTTATATGTATTTGATATACATACATTGTTTAGCTTCGGTGTCATGAGCTTAGTGCATTTCGTAATACATTTTTGTGATACTGTATTTGTTACTTTATTACAGGGAAATCTTGCTATCCGCTTCATTAAATTTATAAACCTATAAATTCACTAACATTATTGTTGACAATTTAAACATGTTTTCTCAGGTCAATAAGGTACAAGTCAAGGATACATTGGACGGTCGTCATTTGAAGTCACGTTATCATAAAGATTTACATGCATTACATTTTGGGATATTGTTATGTTGTGAAATATTTACTTTTCCAAGTTAAACAAGTTAAGCCCATAAGCTTTTGTAACGAACCACTTATGAAATCCAATGTATCAGTTTTTAAACGACCCTTATAATGGTCGTTCTCATATCTTATGCTATTGATTTATGAAGTAATACCCCCGGAACATCATATTCTGTTGTGGCCCATTTTGGGGGTGTTACAGATTGGTATCAGAGCCAAGGTTATATAGAACCAGGTCAAACGTTTTTACTTGGTCTATAACCATTTTCAAACCTTGTGTCATTCAAAAGTTTTTCAAAGGGACATACATACATTACTTATTTACATTTAGTATGCATGCTTACATGTCATACATTATTTTAACATTAGTTGATTGTACTAAGTGCTTACATAAGTTATATACGTGTTTATAATACATTACGTATATTACTGATGGTATTATATAATATACTTATATAAGTTTTTATTATGATTACAGATTTGCCATGTCTTCAGACAATGCTTCATCCACCGTTACCTATACGTTTGTATCTTCTGATTCAAACGGACCATCATCATGGGGCATTCCACTCATGAATGCCGGCAAGATTCTAGACATGGACCCATACGAGGAGGTTGCCCAACAAGGGCAAGCACACCCACTGTCACCTGCTTATGTACCTGATCCTATGGAGTTGGATGAGCATGTACCGGTATACGTTCCGGAGCCTGAGCACCCGGAGTACCATGTACCATCAGATGATGACATTCAGGTTGAGGATCAGCCTTATGCTGAGGATGCTTCACCGACTGTTAAGTCACTTGGATACCATGCTGACTCAGATTCGATGGAGGATGATACTAACAAGGATTCTACTGATTATCCTGACGAGCCCGGGACTGATGATGAGGAGCCCGAGGAGGAGCCCAACGAGGAGCGTGATCTTGAGGAAGAGGATGAGCCCTCGGAGGATTCTGATCAGACTAAGCCGTTCAAGGAGAGCGGGGATATCTGTTAGACCTCAACCACCCATGGTCGCTTTTACCCAGGCACTCATTGATGCATTTGCTGATGGATTACCTTCATTCCCACTACCACCTGCCAGCCCTGCCTATGACCAGGCACCACTAGGTCATAGGGCGGCCATGATCCTTATGAGAGATGACATCCCCGATGAGGACCAACTACCTCGGAGGAGATTTGTACTCACTGCTCCCCCACCTGGGTGTGATGTAGCAGAGAGTTTTGCTGTTGTTGCTAGAGCACCTAGAGGTCAGTATAATTTTGTTGATGCTGTTGGGGCCAAACAGGGTCTGATTCGTAGTCCTGGTCATGATGCCCGGACTATTGTTAGATCTGCTGACAGAGCAGAGGATGTTGGTTATGTTAGAGCTTTACAGGCTTCTGAGCATAGGATGATGACTTCCATTGAGGAAGTTAACTTGAGAGTCAGCTACCAGGCACAGGTTCGCAGGCAAGAGAGTGAGATTTTCTATACACAGCTTCATGATGCTCGGACTGACCGCATAAACATTAGGCTCGAGATTAATGTAGTGAGAGGTCAGAGGACTGCTTACGAGACAGAGTTGCATGAGGTACGCCAGGCTTACCTTAGTTCCAAGGCTCAGAACAGGGCATTATTGGCGTGACTTGAGACATTGGAGACTCACATGAGTCATATGGAGTGGCAGCGCCAGAGAGTTAAGGATGATGCAGTCAGACAGATCATGCGTACTCAGGTGCTAAAGGCTAGAGCTCGGATTGATACGGTAGAGGACGCCGATAGTAGCTGTTAGTTGTACTTTTGGTTCCTAACTATCTTGTATAGCCTATTAAGCTTTATGGGTAATTCCCAGCTAATAGACTCTAGGACGTATTTTCATTTTCTGTACTAAGAACATTTGTGGTCATTTTGTATCCAAAAAAATCATGTATGATTCGACATTATGTTATGAAATGTTGATGTATGATGTTATGGTTGATCTCATTTTATTCATTTTCCATTGTGTTGTGGTGTAGTTATTATTATCATATCTATTTGTATCGACATTATGATAATATCTCACGTACATTGTATTCTTGTGATTATTAGAATCATGCCTGTAAGAAGACAAGGAACAAACGACGCCATGAATCTAGAATCCATTCAAGCTATGATCGATCGGCCAATCCAAAGAAACTCTACTCAGGATGACAAAAGCCAAAGTCCAGGAGGAGGAATCAGAAGGCTGTGCAACCTGCACGTGTCTATTCCTACCCCGACTTTATGAAATGCAAACCCTTAAACTTCAAGGGAACTAAAGGCGTTGTTGGCTTGTCTCACTGGCTCAAAAAGATGGAATCAGTATTCCACATTAGCGGTTGTGCCGTTGAAAATCAAGTGAAGTTTGCTAGTTGCACTCTGCTAGGTGTCGCACTAACCTGGTGGAATGGTCATGTGAGAACCTTAGGTCATGGTGTTGCCTATACTATGACTTGGGGGACTTTTAAAAAGAAATTAACGAACAAATATTGTCCAAATGGTGAAATCAAGAAACTCAAAATTGAACTATGGAATCTTAAGGTCAGGGGAAACGATGTTGCAGCTTACACACAGCATTTCCAAGAACTAGCCTTGATGTGCACCAAATTCCTTGCTGATGAAACCACGAAGATTGACAAGTATATCGGTGGACTTCCCGATAACATTCATGGAAATGTCATGTCTGCAAGACCTAAGACTCTTGATTTTGCTATCGAGTTGGCCAACGACTTGATGGATCAGAAACTCCGCACTTATGCGGAAAGGCAGAACGAAAACAAGAGGAAGGTTGATGATTCGTCAATAAACAATCACCAACAACAACCCCACAAGAAGCAAAATGTAGCTAGGCCATACACTGCTGGCCCTGGTGAAAAGAAGGTCTATATTGGGGACCTACCTCTGTGCACCAAGTGCAATTACCATCACACTGGACAATGTGCACCCAAGTGTGGAAAATGCAAGAGGCATGGTCATGCTACCATTGATTGCCGGGTCAACAACAACAACAATAAGAATCAAAAGGCTGGGGCATGTTATGAATGTGGTAACACCGGTCATATGAGGAGAGATTGTCCAAAATAGAAGAACCGTGGAAATGGCAACGGGAATGGCATAGCTCAAGGAAGAGCTTACGCTTTGGGAGGAAGAGATGCTAGCCTGGACTCTAACGTCATCACGGGTACGTTTCTTCTCAACAACCATTATGCTAAGATTTTGTTTGATACTAGTGCGGATAGGAGCGTTGTATCTTCTACCTATAGTGCATCAATTAGCATTACCCCCACTACATTAGAAAATCATTATGACGTAGAAGTAGCCGATGGGAAAGTCATAGGAGTTAATACCATAATTCGAGGTTGTACTCTAAACTTCATGAATCATCTTTTCAACATCGACTTCATGCCTGTCCCACTCGGTAGTTTTGATGTCATTATTGGGATGGATTGGTTGACAAAATAACATGGAGTAATCATCTGCAATGAAAAGATTGTAAGTGTTCCTTTCGGAAAAGAAATGTTAATTTTTCAAGGTGATGGATGCAATCCAAGGAAGGAATCCCGACTTAATATCATTTCATGCTCAAAAGCACAAGAATATTTGTCAAAGGGATGTGATGTCTTTTTGGCACACATTACTAAGAAGGAAGCCAAAAACAAGTAGGAGGAGAAGCGACTTGAGGATGTACCAATCGTCAGAGGCTTTCCGGAAGTTTTTCCTGAAGACTTGCTGGGTATTCCACCAGCTCGACAAGTAGAATTCTAAATTGATTTGGTACTAGGTACTGCACCTGTAGCACGGGCGCCTTATCGATTGGCACCATCAAAAATGAAAGAACTGGCGGAACAACTTCAAGAACTATCCGACAAGGGATTTATAAGACCCAACTCTTCACCTTGGGGAGCCCCGGTCTTGTTTGTCAAGAAGAAAGACGGATCGTTCCGTATGTGCATCGATTATCGTGAACTAAACAAGCTAACGGTAAAGAACCGTTATCCACTTCCGAGAATTGATGACTTGTTCGACCAACTGCAAGGATCAAGTGTCTACTCGAAGATTGATCTACGATCAGGTTACCACCAGTTGAGAGTTCGCGAGGAAGATATTCCGAAGACCGCGTTTAGGACGCGTTATGGCCATTATGAATTCCAAGTGATGCCTTTTGGGTTGACGAATGCACCCGCTGTATTTATGGACCTCATGAATAGGGTGTGCAAACCATACTTGGATAAGTTTGTGATTGTCTTTATCGACGACATATTAATTTATTCAAGAAACAAGGAAGAGCATGAAGAGCATCTCAAGCTAATCTTGGAACTACTTAAGAAGGAGGAGTTGTACGCAAAATTCTCCAAGTGTGAATTTTAGATTCCAAAAGTACAGTTTCTCGGACATGTGATTGATAGCAAAGGCATCCATGTAGATCCTGCAAAGATCGAGTCAATTAAAGATTGGGCATCTCCTAAAAGTGCAACAGAGATCCGCCAATTTTTAGGACTCGCCGGTTATTACAGAAGATTCATTGAAGGCTTTTCTAAGATCGCTAAGTCAATGACTAAGTTGACTCAGAAAAATGTGAAGTTTGACTGGGGAGAAAAGGAGGAAGCTGCATTTCAATTAATTAAACAAAAGCTGTGTAGCGCACCCATTCTGGCCTTGCCTAAAGGATCAGAAAACTTCGTTGTTTATTGCGATGCGTCGCATAAGGGTTTGGGTGCCGTGCTTATGCAAAACGAGAAAGTTATAGCCTATGCTTCTCGACAACTGAAGATCCATGAGAAAAACTACACAACTCATGATCTGGAACTCGGAGCTGTGGTGTTCGCTCTTAAGATGTGGAGACATTACTTATACGGGACAAGGTGCACCGTATTTACTGACCACAAGAGTCTACAACATATCCTCGATCAAAAAGAGTTGAACATGAGGCAACGGCGTTGGTTAGAGTTGCTTAGTGATTACGATTGACACATTCGTTACCACCCGGGGAAGGTAAACATTGTTGCTGATGCTTTGAGCAGGAAAGAACAGTCTAAACCTTTAAGGGTCCGAGCCTTAGTCATGACTATTGGCTTGAACCTCCCCAAACAAATCCTAGAAGCTCAAACCGAAGCATTAAAACATGAAAACCTCATTGCTGAAGATGTTAGAGGTATGTTCCGACAAGACCTTACAATGGAAAGGTTGAAACCCTGTGCGGATGGAACTTTATATTTAAACAACAGGAGTTGGTTACTGTGTTATGGCGACTTAAGGATTCTAGTCATGCACGAGTCTCATAAGTCAGAATATTCTATTCATCCGAGTTCAAACAAGATGTACCAAGACTTGAAGTAGTTGTATTGGTGGCCTAACATGAAGTGTCTGACTTGTTCTAAAGTCAAGGCAGAGCATCAAAAACCTTCCGGTGTACTAGTCCAACCGGAGATTCCAGAATGGAAGTAGGAGAAGATCACCATGGATTTCGTCACTAAACTCCCTAAGATGACAAATGGTTATGATACCATTTGGGTGATCGTTGATCGTCTTACAAAATTTGCTCACTTCCTACCAAT
>BQNB010170536.1:0-13666 GCA_026074375.1 Tanacetum coccineum | reverse complement strand
TCTAGCGGATGAAAATCTCATCATCCCACTTGATGAGATTCAACTTGATGATAAGATGCACTTTATGGAAGAGCCGGTAGAAATTGTAGATCGAGAGGTTATGCGACTTAAGCAAAGTCGAATTCCTATCGTTAAAGTTCATTAGAATTCGCGACAAGGTCAAAAATTTACTTAGGAACGTGAGAATTAGATTATGAATAAGTACCCTCATCTCTTTACGAGTAATGATGAAGTGAGGAAGAGCGGATAAGTCAACCTGAGCACCGGGACGATGCTCCCTAAAGGAAGGGAGAATGTAACAACCTGAGTTTTAGGTCAACGTTTATCCTGAGCTATGATAATTATTTTACTACATCATTGATTTTAGTCGTTTATGCTATATAAGGTTTGGTGAAAATTTCCATTTACTAGGAAATTACAAGCCGTGAATGAGTTTCTATTTGTTTTTAGCGTCTGAGAAAGTTAGCAAAATTTATATTTTACTCCGAGAGCGTGATTATTTTATTTTTGTAATTTATGGCTTTTCCTCGTGTTTTTGTAAAAAGCGTGTCAAGAATCGAGGTTTACGTGATTTAGTGGGACGGAATAAAAATATTTATGGATGTGGTGTGACCCAAGTCTTTGGCTGACTATAAAACAAAAGAAGCCACCTTTGTACTAAAATTGATGGACTAATAAGGAAGGAGGGACTATTTGTGTCAAAAGGCCAAACTATCATCATATATAAGGAAGACTTATACTTCCATTTATCACTTTACAAAAAAAACTTTCCTTGTCCTCTCCTTTGCTCCTCCACGACTGGCCACACACACACACACACCAAACACTTTAATTTTACAACATGCAATACAATCCGATTATATTTTCTTAATCCTCTCATCAAGACCTACACATCCTACTAAAAATATTACACATGCAATGGGTATTTTATGAAATAGAAATTAGGTTGAGTTCTTAGAGTTTTGATCTAAAAGGAAGGTTTACTGAGGTGAGATTAGTGTTATTTGCAAGTGGGTTTAGTTGAAAAGGTTTTGGTTTTGTTTGTTAGGTTGCGTCCAAACTCGAACCACAAGGGGAAACCAAAATAAAATTTTCTTATAGCTTTGTGAGTATTCTAGTTACATTCTTGTGTGATTAATTTGATGATATTACGTGTTATATATTATGTGTTATAGGATTCAAGTGTGGGATTATTAAAAGTATATTTGATTATTAATTGAAGTTTGATGGTTTTAGTATATATAAATAGGCTAGTTAAACATGTTTTGTTGGTTGTTTGAAGTCAAAAATAATGTTTTAAGGGGTTTTGTACTTGTCAAGTTTGACCAGAAAGTTTAACTGCCCCGTAGCGAGTCGAGAAATTTTTGAAAGTTAATTTTGATAATGAAAAGTGATAGAGTTCGCCTTTAGCTACGTTTCACTAGGTGGCTCGTCGCGTAACTCTTAATAACGAAGATTTTACGACCAAATTAAGATCGGTAATTTTTGGTGTAAAAAGTCAACTACAAAGTTTGACTTTTGAAAGTCAAACTTGCGTATTCTTTTGAATATGGTTTATAATGAGCAAAGGGTTCATAATATTAGTTAATTAATGATGAAATATGAAGTTTGAATTATATTATCCTTACTTTCGACAACTTTCTAAAAATAGAAACTTTATGGTAAACGAAGCGTAATGCAATTGTAATTGTTGCACATTTATGGGTGCATCGAAGCAAAATATTTTGTGTCGCACTTGGAGATTGTAGTATATGATTGTATATACGTAATAGTTATATAAATATATATGCAAGTATGCATTTTATGAATTATTTTACTTTTAGTCACGTACCGCTATATATGTATTATATAGGTCGCGGTTTAGATGTGAAGTTATTTTCACTTGTTGATTTGATTGATATGGATTCTTTTGCTTAAGGTGAGTTCATAGCCTCGCATTTTAAATCTTTTGATTGTTTTATAAACCCGCGAGGGGGATACATGTTTGTTTTATAAATCAAACACATATTATTTTATGGTATGTTGGACCCGATTATGAGAATGTTTTTGTATAAGTAGCTGTTGTCTAAGTCTCTTATTTCATGAACCGTAATTGCCTTGCGAGGTGAACGCTAATGCATTAAATAGATCTATTAGGTTTGAAAACCCGGTCCGGGGTCTGAATCCTTATGAGCACCCTGTCAAACGGACGTTTTATATTTAGAAATAGTTGGTATATGACAATAATACCTTGTTCTAGGGAAAATTGACATATGAAAGGATATATGTATTGTTAACGTTCGGTGTCATGAGCTTATTGCATGAAAGAAAAGAGATGTTATACATTGTATTCGTTGCAATTTTTTCCCGAGAACTAATTATGTGTTCAAAGATTATTACTTATTGATTATTTTAAACTCTATGAATTTTACTCAATAATTTTGTTGACGTTTTAAACACGTTTTATCCCAGGTAAACAAGTATGAAGGCAACGATGGCGTGGAGGTGTCGTGCGTGTGATGATTTGGTGAAAGACTGCCTGTGTGCTCCTTGTCTTTCAAAAAAAAAAGTCTTAATGTGTTTTAAAACAATGTCTTTAATTTGAAACAATTGTCTTTCAAATGTGGTAATGGTTGTGGTTACGATTCTTGTGGGGACCTAAACGCATTTTCTATGATTAAATAATGGAACATATGTTTGTAAAACATCTTATTTGGGTCGTTTTCTATTATCTTGGTGTATTGTCCTATTTAGTAACACCCATTGTAATTTCTGCTACGCAATCCATAAATAGGGGTGTTATAGATTAATTGAGTGATTTGAGTGTTTTCATCTTCCTTTTTTGTGAGGTGTTTGGTTGTGTACTAATAATTAATCAGATAATTGCTTAACGGAAAAATCCTTAGGGATACATTTTCATAAATTTCTAAAGGCTACTTGAGGACAAGTAGGATTCAAGTGGAGGGATATTTGATGACATCAAATAACATCACTTTTATAGCATCATTTGTCCTATGTAAATTACCCATTTTGTATAATTATTGCAAGAATTGGTACTTAATCGTTTATATTTGAGAATTGGCATAATTATGGAGTACTTTATGAAGATTAGCCGAAAGGCACACATTCTGGAGCTTAAACGAAGAAATATGAAGAAACTGCCAATACGTTGTATCCATAAAGGAAGATACGGCGTATCTGTGCCTGCAATTCACAAGAAACCACGATGAATCAAAGTCCAATACGTCGTATCCAGATGACAACTATACGCCGTATTCAAGATATAGTAATAATATATTCTAGAAGATATCAAACATGGTCCCTACTCTAAGAAACCCCCGATACACCGTATTCACCTGAATCGATATGCCATATCGACCAAATTCCACACACTATAAATAGAAGGCCTAAAAATGAGTTTTAGGTGTGCTTGATGATATTTTTGATATCTTAACCACAAAAGTCAATTTTCAAAAGACAAGAAGAGCAAAAGAGGTCAATCAAAGCTATTAATTTCATAGGAAACACCTTGTAATCTCCTATACTCTAGTAATCGTTTGATTTTTAGTATCATTCGTTTAACTCGGTTAGTTTACCTTGGTTGAATTATTACTTTTGTATTGTTCACAATGATTAAGGGCTAATACCCTTGTGTATTAGCCATGATTATGAAGATTTAAATGTTTGGTTTGTTTATATCAACTACTTAAGTTATAGTTTATTGCTTGTCTATGTTTATCAAGTTATACGTGTGTACGTGCTTAAGTATGTGACCCATCATTCAACTAGATCTAGGATTGCAAAATATCTCACTAGCTAGATGCCGGGATGGCTCTCCATATCCGCAATTTGTATATCTAGAATCATAAGATCACAAATATTGACCTATATTTGCCTTTAGAGTAGTGAGCTTAGTTGGACTAGTAGATAACCCTGGGATCAACGAGTATGTTCTTATTCTATTGGTAAGGACTCAGACAGTAGACTACTAGTATATAAAGAGTCGTTAAGCAGTAAGTGGGTAAAGTCCCGATGGGCTAGGGTTTTAATATGAATACCATTATTAATCTCCTAAGATAGATTATAACCAGCAAATAGGATGCTTTATGCGGATGCGTTTAATTGTGACAGAATTCTACGTGTCTAGGTTTTAGGAAAAAGTCCTGCCTAAAACTTGGAATGATATGCCGCCTCGAGATAAGCATTCATTGCACTAAATAAACAAACCAATGTTTTAATTAGATTAATCATGGTTAATATAGTTTTTTATTATTTTTCTAGACCGCTCTTCTATCTTTTATCTATCTTCTTGCGTGTGTTACTATGTTTTAAATTGATCTAAGTTACCACAAAACCTGTGCTTGTCTCTCAGACTAAAAACCCCCTTATCCGTTAGAATTAGGATTAACATAGGTTTAGCATAGGTTTAACATAGAATATAACTAACATAGTTTAAATTAACTTAGTTTAGTTAACCAAAATATTGATAGATTAAAAGATTTCATTCTCGCTCTTAGTGATCGACACCTTACTTACCAACAAAACTACATCTGATCGGGTACACTCCCCGTTAAAGTGTTGTTTTAGGTAAAGTCAGCAATATATAAATGTAAAACTTGAATAAATAAATTACCTACACATAACGACACATCAATGCCTCCATGAACCAGTGCAAAGAAGCAAACCATTACAAGATTGTAATATCTTAACTTTATCAGCTTCCTCAGTGGAGCCAAGAGTAAAGGAGTTTTCGATAGTGTATTTTCTTATGTTAATTCTAGGATCTAACGAGACAAAATCAAAATCAAAATCAAATGAAGATATAAATTGATTAACAAAAAGACCAGCAGGAGAATCCAGGCTACATATCTGACTGTGTTTAAGGGTGAAAGCAGGGGATTTGAGAATTTTTAGCCATTGTTTTGAAACGCATGTATAGAGATAAATACAGAGAATGATGGAATAAAGATTTTAGTTAAAAGGTCATGGTTAGTAAGGACTTTATGTGTTGGTGCATAGGTTTCTTAAGCATTTGTGTTAGGCTCCTCTGCTATCATCACCAATATGTAGTCAACCTTTGATGAAGTGAATTTTTGGAGAAGAAGAGTTACTATATTGTTGGTTGTGGATGCCTTAATTTACACTTAAATAACAAAACCAAGATGAGTAGATGACAAGCTAAAACCAAGTTATGAGTGATGAAATTTGCAATAGTACTTTTTTTCCCGCCGCTTATGATGTATCAAGCCGTAGGAGTAACAGTAAAGGCATTGCATGTTATTCTTACATTGTTTCTAATGTACACGTATATGGTATATATCTTGTTACAACATTTACTTGATCTTATTATAGTGTTTTGCAATAGTATTTTGGGTTGGTCCCTGTGAGGATTTCTTCTTCCCGCTCTCCCGCCAGAATCTATTTTTACGCACTATTTATGGATATTAATTTATTTTCTATTACATAGTTGGTCCTTGTGAGGTTTCTTTTATCATGATTTAATTACTTTAATGCGATTATGGTTGTTTATCATGAGTATAGTGTGTATTTTGTGTGAGTATATTATGTTTAATAAGTAGGATTAGTCAAATACATTGAAAATTTTAAACTAATTATAACAAAGTAATGAAAAGGCTTTGGATAGTCCTCAAATATCTCAGTGAGCCATTGTAACAACAATTTTAGATAAACATTCTACAAGGAAGGATAATCAAGCACTAGCAGATGACAGAATGAATTCAAAAACCTTGTAGTCAAGTTTTTTATATCCCACATCATACATTGCGTAAGGCGGAATGAATCCATGAAGGTAATCATCAGCAATTTCATTAGATCCCATATCATAAATCTCACGCAGACTCTTTAATATTAGGTTGTATTGCACAACCTTTGCAGATAAGTTGATCATTAAAAAATAATCCTCTTCCTTTTCTCCTAAAAGAATGCTCCAAACTATGGACCGAATTGACTATCCTTCAGGAAGTGGATTCATAAAATCATCTGTATTAACAATGTACTTAATCGACCACATAGAACACCCTTTCCTCATCTCATAGATAGTAAACTCACTAGAGCTAATACAATCTCTACGAACAAGAACCAAACACCTAAGTGACTCGAACAATTTCATTTCCAGATGCAACATGTGAGGTATTCGTATTCTTATTATCATTCGAAGCATGGTTGTTATAATTGGTTTCTCATGGTCTTGAGGGATTTGTATGGTTGTTATAATTGGATGCTCATGGTCTTCAATATTTAACTTGTAATGACTAAGTTGTCTATTCTTAGTTTCTAGCCAATGTAAGGCATCATTCTAACATATTGCACTATCAAAATGTACAAAAAAGAAGTATGTAAATCTTTCCCTGCACAGGGTCTAATTGCTGGTCTCTAAAGAGTAAATTTGTATAACAATCTCACAAGAGTTTCTTCCAGCCCGCACTACTTTGTAGTCAGGTGATTTTATAGGGTTAAATGCCAATTCAATCCAGCACATCCATAAAAATTTGAATCATCATGTGCGTAATCTGTTTTCAGAATCATTTTAACCAGATTAGTGGATGGATTATACACGTAATAAAAACAGCCCCCCAACCAGTACACAAAAACAAACCATTGCAAGACTGCAAGACGTAAACATTCTAACAACCTCGCCTCGGTGTAGCAAGATTAAATGACTTGTCGCTTATGTTAAATTGAGTTGAATTAATTCTCGTATCTAACGAGACAAAAACACAATGGAATGAAGATGTAATGTGATTAACAAAAAGACCAGCAGGAGGATCTATGTTCTGGATCTGCCTGTGGTTACGGGTGAAATCAGGAGATGTAAGAATTCTTAGCCATTGTTTTGATACGGTTGTAAAAAAGATGAATAGATAGAATAGTTATGGATACGAATTAAGACTTGAATATGGACAATCGTATAAGGACTTTATGTTGTGGTGCATATGTTCTACGAGCATGTGTGCTTTGCTTATGTGACATCATCTCTAATATCTAGTGACCTTTTTATGAAGTAATTTTTGCCAAAAGGAGGTAAATATTGTTGGTCGTGGATGACTTAATTTATGCTTGCTGTAGTATGTTAGACTACATTTACCCTTAAATAACAAAACCAAGATGAGTAGACTAGAAGCTAAACCCAAGTTGTGAGGGACGAAGTTTGCAATCAAACTAAATATTTTCTCGCATTAAATGCCACGCGATGAGCTGTGTTAGAAACAGTGAAAACGCACTGCATGTTGTTTGCCTTTGCCTTGGACCGTCAACTGTAATTACGTTGCCTGATACCCCTTAAGATTGTGTTGGTATTGATGGATTTTATAACATTGATCAATTGTAAAATTCCACAGGTAGATCCAAGTAGTAGGGCCCGATTGCGTGTTTTTGCTTTAGCCGATTTTTACTCAACTTACAAGCTGTAATGGTATTTATCGGGTAATCTTGTTACACGTCGTTGGCGTCCCAGCCGTTTTTTTGCTATTTAAGAGGGTTCAAACACCCAGTTAAATTTGCCATAACCAAAAAACCTATTGAAGCTAATCACACGCTCAACATTCACTTTAAAAAATGGCTTCTTTTCCATGTCTAGAAGGACTCGCCGTGGCCTGCTAATCAAGGTTGTTATTTGATTGAAGATCTATACTATTGAAAGGGAACGCCATTGATTTTGACTTTACAACCATCTACACAACTTATGGGACGCACAATGATACGAAGGTCTGGTAAAAATGAACTTGATGGATTGCCTCCATCAGTGATGTCCTACAATTGTTGTCGGTTTCTACACCAAGTTCAAGAGAATGATTTTATCAAATTGTTAGAGCTGAGGAAGATGATCGCTGAGACTTATAGTGAATTGCATAAAAAGCTTGATTTTGTTTCTGTTATGAAAAATATGTGATTGGGATTAGTTTATAGTGTTTGTTAAGTTTAATGATGTTCGTGAATAAGTGGTTTAGATTGCATTAGGGTTGGTCAATAGAGTTATTTGGTTAATTATGTTTATGCCTACTGTGTTTTATATCCAAATAGTGTGAGTTTGTGATTTATTGAGTTGGTTCCTTAACCTGTGTGTGGTTATACTGATTATTTGCTTCTTATACAACTTGGGACCATGACATTACGAGGGCGAAAATTTAAAACCGTGACATTTACGAATTCGCAAGAATTTATAAAACGTTTGTTTGCCAAAATAATTTTGGTTGATTACATATGACATTTTTTTAATTACAGCAAATTTGGTCCCTGATGTTTCGTATGTTCCCACCGACATCATCCACCAGGTCAACTAAATGATTACCCACGACGTTAAAAGGCTAATTCACACGTGACATTGGTAGTAAAAGTGGGATTCACAACGTGGATCATAAAAAACTAGATGGTTTTACAACCGTTGTCCCCTAAAGTTTTTTTTTATTCTAATTAAATTCACTACGTCCACGTGACTATCCAGATTTATTTAGGGAAAGCTTGTAATCATATGATAATTTAATGACTGTGACAAAAACCTTGTGAATGTCAGTCATTGAGCCATCCATATATATATATATATATATATATATATATAATAAAATTATATCATACTATAGATATATTATATATATATATATATATATATATATACGACACCACTTTCTAACATGAAGTTGGTTTTTTGCTATTATAAGTAGAAGTTTACCCCAATAATTTTCAAACATTAAACAACCCAAACATTAACCCATCGCCACCAAAAAAACAAATGGCCTTCCCACGTCTACAAGAACTAGCAGCGGTGCAAAACTCCAACAGTTTGACTGAAGCAATGTCAGTCTATATTGAAAGGAAGATAAACAAAGATCTCCATTTTGCAGCTGGATTAAGTCATCTCTGGGAGTCTGTAATGTAGGTCACGAACACAGTCTGTTGATAGCCGAGCTTAATGTGTTTGGTGGTCCGTTAGCATTGCAATGTGACGAGTTTTTAAGCAGTTGTCCTAAACCGAAGTGCTTAAGATGTTGGAGATAAAGAAGTCGATTGCGGAAGTGCACATACAAGTGCATAAAAATATTGACTTTCTTACAGTTATGAGGTTCTATTGATTAGATTGTGGATAGTTGGGTTTTGGTTTGTTTTCTATGCAGATATGGATGATCCCAGTTAGGTTGTATCTTTTGTTGTATTACGTTCATGGGGACGATGAAGTTGGGACTTAGGTAGCGATTTTTGTAGTTTTATTTATACAGGGATGATGGTGGGTTGTTTTGTTGTAGATACATTAAGTCATTATTATTTGTTATTGTTTAACTATCTTGTTTGTGTTTGACCACGATGCACTCTAACTTGTCATGCCACTATTACATAAAATACCCTATTTGTCCATTGCAAGTATAATTATTTGATTACGTCGACCTTTATTAGGTTTTAGGGACGAAACGTGTTGTTAACATTATCAAATTTGTTGAAAACTTGAGTAAATGATTTACTAGCAAATTTTTTCCTAACATAAAAATTTCCCTCCTTTTTTCAGCATTTTTCCCTCCTTTTTCTTCATAACAGAAAAATAATTTACTAGCAAATTTCGTCCCTGCCAATTTGGTCTTATATTCCCTATTTAATGAAGTCTCAAGACTCAGATACTCCACCAACTGATTATTCATATTCAATTCTAATACTCCACAACACGTCAAAAAAAAACTGGATTACGACTGAGGGATGATTTCAGAAGCGCGGCAAAACACAGCTCGGAGAAACCTACTCACCACAACTAAAGTGCTTACTAACGATGGACCTTTTTAACTCAAAAATCTTAATCCGATCTTACCTATTCTCTGTAATTCATCTTTTGCAACCTGTCTACACAATGGCGAAGAATAAATACAACTATACCCTCTTTTCATCAAAAACCACAACCAAATCACTAAAGTTGATCGTCCGTGGTCTTATTGTTAGCCCTATAAAGAGATCATTGAGTTTGAAAGTGATTTTGTGTCGGTTAGATCCCAGACTTTAAGTCAAAAAAATCCGCTAGGGGATAGTCCTTTACTTTGCTCCGACTGAGGAAGTTGATAATGTTAAGATCTTGCAGTCTTACAATGGTTTACTTCTGTATGGTGGTTCGGGATTGCCTGTTTTTTTATTACGCATATAATCCATCCACTAATCAGTATAAAAAGCTTCTGTATCCAGATTGCTCGCTTGATAATTCACCTTATTATAGCAGTGTTGGATTGAGAATCGCCTTTGATCCTACAAAATCACCGCACTACAAATTGGTGGATGCTGGACGCACATTTTGTGACATTGATATACAAATTTAATCTTTAGAGACAGGCAAATGGAGCCTCTGCAGTGACCGTTTTAACTACTTCAGTTTTGATCATTTTGATAGTGCAATATATTGGAATGATGGGTTACATTGGCTAGAAACCGAGAATAGCCAGCTTATGCATTACAACTTAAATATTGAAGACCATGACCATCCAATTATAGCAACCATACCAATCCCTCAACGGGGAATGACTTTCTTCAAGTCTTATGGCTATATGGATCCAATGCAAATACTCATACAAATGTCTTACTTGTTACATCTGGAAGGAAAATTGTTTGAGTGGTGTGGGTCTTTGTTTCTTGTTTGTTTAGATGATTTTGGCTCTAAGGAGTTTACTATCTGCGAGATGACGATAGGGTATTCTGTGTGGATGGTTAGGTACCGTGTTCATATAGATGACTTTATGACTCCCCTTCTTGAAGGTTGTTCGATTCGGTCCAATGTTTGGAGAATTGTTTTGGAGAACGGGATAAGATTCGTTATTTGGAGCAAGGTTAACTGGAAAGGTGTAACACTCCAACCTAATATCAAAGACTCTCCATGAGATATATGATTGTGGATCTAATCAAGTTGATGATAACCATGATGATAATGATGATGCAGATGATGTGATGAGCTCCTTCAGCAATTTCAAGCTGAACATAACGTTTAAATGATTCATACCGTTTTTACAAGTTGTGTGATTAGCCGTCTTTGTGTAATGTTTGTTTGAAATTGCTATTAGATTGAATAGGTAAGTCCTTCGGTATGTCCAAAGCTGATTCATTTAATAGCATTCTATGCTTCTGTTTGTTCAGTAATACTATTTATACCTTTAACTCTTAACTAGTCAACATCATGGAACACAAGTTCGAAAATCTGGAATAGAATGTTAACAACAAATTACTGTTGTAACTGCCTAACCTTTATAACAATTCAATTATAGTAGAACACCATATGCAACTTGCACAATTACAATTTGAGTAACAAACCCCAAAAAATATGTCGCAGCGAAAATAATGTCTGGGGGCGTTTACTTTCCTAATGCCAACAGCACAAGAACAAGAGAACGACCTCTAAATGTGCGTTAAAAAGTAATCTCGTTGATTTTCTTGAAAATGATATACAATTTGTCCCATGATTTCATCACAATGAAAAGCTTAAAAGTAATACAACGAGATTTGATCCTTTGAATATAAGTAGAAATCCATGAATGAAATCTTGTAATGTTTAGACTCCAATGCATATCAAGTAGGCCAAGCATTTAATTCACCTGAAAAAAACATGCTTAAAAAGTGTCAACATAAAGTTGGTGAGTTCATAGGTTTGGCGTTTAAGTAACATGTTGCAGCTCACAAATTTACAAAGTGTGTAATAACCATTTCAACCCTTATAATAGTCACCAAATTATACGTATGAAAGTTGGACCGCAATTGTTCAAAGTATGCATGATAATTAAAACTATCACGAAATGTTTTAAGTATGTATTGCCCGATAATTATACTGATTAACTCTAAGTTCATGAAAAACCGATGCACTATGTACCCATCGTAGGTGTCCCCTCCAAGAACACCCGGGCAGTAATGAAAAGCATATGTACCCATCGTAGGTGTCCCTTCCAAGAACACCCAGACAATAAATGATAAGAACCCCTTAGCAGTGTCCCTCGCAAGAAACACCGGGCCAGTAAATGAAATATGTACCCCTCACGGGTGTCCCCTCCAAGAACACCCGAGCATTAACTGTAGTTATCAGTTCAATCCGCTTAAGCTAACCCGTAATCATTTCAAAAGTAAAGTATGTATTTGTGACCAAAAATGAAATCAAGTAATGTATAACCATAGCGAGCTATGTAAATGAGTATGTAAACCAATTTGTAATCAACCATGTAAATGCATTTGCAAACAAGCATGTTCTCACCCTAAAAATATATGTAAAACCAGTAAAACATGAGGCTATAAACTCACATCGATGATGTGAAACAATTGGCAGAAATGCACATATTAAGCATAGCACAAACGGAAACCGGAACGGCTCTACCAAGAAGTTGCGATTTATCTTAACGGCTATGACCCACTAGTTTAGAATAATGTATTTGGGTTTTCTGATGGATAGTTACATCAACGCGTCACGTTGATAAAAGATGTAGATTTCAAGTTGTAATAGTTTTGGTGGTTGGTTAAATAAAATAAATCGAAAAGTAAACGCAAAGCATGTAATATATTCCGTATATATTACATATGAAAAATAACAATTATATAACTCATACCGTGAATTATATAACAAAGACAAACAATGAACCCAGATCCAAACACCCCTATGCTGTTAATACGAAGAAACAAACACCCCTATACGATTTTTTAAACCAAACGCACCCTTATGGGTAGTTTGTAAAACCAAACGCACCCTTGGTGTAGAATCAAAAGCCAAACGCACCTTATTTGGTGTTATTGTCAAACCAACACACCCTTTTAGGTGTTTATCAAAACTGAATGCACCTTTGGTGCTTCGTTTAAAACCAAACGCACCATGATGGGGTGGAGATGGTGGTGTGACGAGGTGATGGTGGTGCATCGGTGTGGTGGTAGGGCTGCGGAGGTGATGGATGGTGGAGATGATATTGGTGTTGTAGATGTGGTGGTGGTGGCGTGGTGGTGCTGCAGAGGGAGGCGATGGTGTGGAGAGGGGCGGCGGCAGTGGCCGGACGTTGGCCGAAAAAAGGTGACGATGGTGGAGATGGTTGATCGGGATAGATCGGGACCAGTGGAGAGGGTGGTTGTGGTCGGTTGTGGTGGTTGGCCGACGGCGGCGGTTAGCCGGAATCCAATGACGGCGCCGAAACTTGGGAGGAGAGGAGGAGGGGATATGTGTGTGGCTAGGGTTAGTAAGTATCAATGAAACCTTAATTGGGTTATGTATATATATAGTGAAAAGTTATAAAAACAAAGTGTACATTGTGTAATACTTGAGGGGGGAGTGGTGTAAATATCACTAGAGGGACCAAAAGTGTAATTTTTGGTAATCATTGGTTCGGGTCTCGTTTAGGATGGTTAACGATTGATTTAAAATACGAAAATTTCACTGTTGCGTTCAAAATGATTTTTCTATGAAATATGAGTATTTACATGACTGGTTTTCATAAACATTTTATAATTTTATTTAAAATGTTTATTATTTATTTGTGTAGCCATCGGGTACCCTTTGTCCGTAAAATGAGCTCTAAATTAAATAATTGCGTTTTTAATAAACGCTTT
Source organism: Tanacetum coccineum (assembly GCA_026074375.1). NCBI lineage: Eukaryota > Viridiplantae > Streptophyta > Magnoliopsida > Asterales > Asteraceae > Tanacetum > Tanacetum coccineum. Next base: position 139 of record BQNB010170536.1, on the reverse strand, counting down.
TGAATAACATGATAAATAATTTATTAAATACTTTTATTTAATAAAAAGCGATAATTTAATATAATTAAATTATTTTCGTGTCGGTACGCGTTGTCCTCGTTTTATTAAAATTTTGCGAGGGTATTTTCGTCATTTTCTG
>BQNB010170535.1:0-13666 GCA_026074375.1 Tanacetum coccineum | reverse complement strand
AGGTATTACAGAGGGGGAAAGAGGTTTTGAGCAAACGAAAAGATGTTACCTCACTGAAGTTATTCCATTTTTCAAAATTCCTAAAGAACACTTTGTTGGAGTTCAAACAAAGTTAGGAAATCTCAAGTTTGTACCTAAAGGTGAGTCAGTTGAAGTGTTTGGAATGGCAATTCCCGATCCCCTGATAACTGAAGCCATTCAACAATCCTCTTATTATCCCAAGTATCTGGAAATGGTTGCTGAGAATACAAAGAAAACCCCTCAAGAAAGTGCAAGCGTGCAACCTGAAACAAAGCATGCTCTACCCAAAAAGCCTACAACCACTACTCCAGTCAAACAATCCAAGCCAGCTCCTTCTCCGACAAAGAAACCTTCCAAGCATAAGCTTCCACATAAAATTAGAAAAGGAAAGCCTACTTTCCAACTTGTTGATGAAGATGTTGAAGCTCAACAAGAATCTGTTCCTCAAGAAGAAGGTGATGATCCTGATCTCGAACTGGCTAAGAAGATGAGTTTGGAAGCGCATCAAGAAAAGGGAGAAGGAGAAGGTGATGATGCTGACATGGAACGAGCTATTAAGCTTAGCTTGGATCCAGCCTTTCTGCCACAAGGTCAGGCACCTGTTGGAGGAGTAACGATCAAGGAACCAGTATCTGAAACAACTCCCAAACTGCCTGAAGTAGTGGGCAAGGGAAAGGCCATTGTAACTGAAGAACAAGTAGCTCATTCCCTGACCGATCTGTCAAAGAAGAAAAGAACTACGGATCAGTTTATCCTTGTTAGGCGTGATCAAACTCCTCATGATTCGACAACTGGACCCTCTTCTCAACCTGAAGGTGACACATCAGAGAAAGTGATCCATGAATCTTCATCAACATCTGATTCAGAACGAACTGAAAGTGAAACAGAAGCCGCTGAGTAACATCAGGAGTAAGCATACCTGTTAGTACACAAGGCCAGGCTGGATCAGACCCTAAAAAAGCACATGAGGCTCTGGCTGGACCAGACCCTGAGCCCATGCAAGAAGATCAGACTGGATCAAACTCTGGAAAAGCTAATGTGTCTCTTGCTGGACCAAACCCGGAGCACATGGATGATGATTTCCTCCCGACAGCCTACCCAAAGGTTCATGAAAACCTGAAGCTCATAACAGACGAACGTGTCATCGAAGAAAATCCAGAAAACAGACGAACGTGTCATCGAAGAAAATCCAGAAAGTCATTCTGGTTCTATGTCTTCCATGAAAAATCTCGATGACACTTCAACTACCATCTATACCATGCTATTATGGAAGCTTTAATAGCAGATGAAGATGCCATGGATAAGGAAGTTGCAGTCAAGGTTAAAGACCATAAGAGAAAGCATGATAGTGACGATGATGAAGACGATGATGATGATGAAGGCCCTTCAGCTGGATCAAACCAGGGTAGGTCAGCAAAGAGAAGAAGACCCGGATCTGCCGCTTCTGGGTCAGCTCAACCTCCTCCGAAAGATGATGACCAAAGTTCAAAAAAAACAAGTTCCTGTGGAGCACATGCTTCAAAACAAGATGTATGATATTGGGTCATTCATCAAATGGTTCTGCAGAAGAACAGGAAAGAAGAAGCTCTGCAAAGTTGATTTAGAAGGTCCATCTTTCATGATAAGTATCTAGGAACAAAACTTGATGATGCTCTCCTTAAGATTCTTGAACGACACACTGCAGATTTAATTGAGAAATACTCTGTTCTGCGCTGCCTAGAGTCCTATCAAGAATCAATAATCTAAAAAGAGTCTGAAGATGATTATCAGAATCAAAAGTGAACAAGGTAAGAAGAAACAAGAGTCATTCGTAGACTATCAGTGTCAACTGATAAAGTGCACTTGAAAATTTTTAATCTAAAGAGTGCTCTCCTTCAAACATATTCAAAAAAAACAAGAGACTGCAAACAGAAATCCTGCCAACTACCATCTATACCATGCTCTTATGGAAACATTAATAGCAGATGAAGATGCCATGGATAAGGAGGTTAAAGACAGGGTTAAAGACCACAAAAGAAAGCATGATAGTGATGATGATGAAGACGATGATGATGATGAAGGCCCTTCAGCTGGATCAAACCAGGGTAAAGTCAACAAAAAGGAGAAGACACGATTCAGGTGCTTCTGGGTCAGCTCAACCTCCTCCTAAAGATGATGAGCAAAGTTCAAAGAAACCACAGGATTCTGATGCATCTGCGTCCAAACAACATCCAACTCTTACCTCAACTGGCTGGCAAATCACTGACACAAGAGATGCTGTTATTTGACCTTCGAGCCAGATCTAAACCAGAATCTGACCATTCTGAACATCCTCTGAATGACGATTTCCAAACAAGATGAAATCATGTCTCAGATCTGGAGGACACTGATAACGCTCATATTCCCAAGGTAACGGCTGCTACATGGTTTAAACCGATTCCAGAAGATCAAAGACCAGCTACGCCTGAACCAGAATGGACCATTCCCCCGAATGATTTCCCTGAACCAGAGAACAACTGGGCAAATGCATACGCCACAACGTATCAAGTTCCCGCGAAGAAGCAACTTTAAAGGAAACGTATGATATAGGTTCCTTCATCCAATGGTTTTGCAGACGAACAGGAAAGAAGAAGCTCAACAAAGCTGATTTGGAAGGTCCAGCTTTCAACCTTGTTAAAGCCTTTCACAAGAACAACGTCTTTCTTCAATTTCAGATGGATGAATGCCATAAAGCAGTTGACAAATAAGGTGATTTAGCTTAATCTTGAGGTCATCAAATTTCTGCGTAAGTATATAGAACCCGCTGCCCTTAGGAGACCACCAGGTCAGTGTAACTATTCAACCACATTCTTCTTCAATAAGGATCTGGAATACCTTCTGACAGGTGACAAAGAACGAAAAACTGCCTTATCCATATCCAAGCTCAAAGCCGCTCGTTACCTAGACTTTGGACTAGAAGAATTAGTTCCGTCTTTGTGGGTTGAAAGTGAACGCGATTATGACATCAGTGCAGCCTATGGTATCATACACTGGTGGTTTAGTAGAAAGCAATTTTACATCAACAAACACAGTGAGCCCTCAGATCGTGAAGAGCAGTCAGATCCCATATCGAATTCTCATGTGATCCGTGTCAAGACTTTCGAAAAATACGGATACAACTACGATGAGAGTAGAAAATTCTTCGTCTATCTGACTACAAAAGAGTACAAGATCTCGTAGAAGGATTTTTAAAAACCTTTTTTTTTTTATCAATCAAATGATTTTGAAGATCTGTATCTACTTCAATATACAAGATAACAACTCAACCATTCTGTCTAAATCAGTACAAGATCCTCCACACACATCGTCAACATGTAATCTCAACCTGGTCATCAAGAATCTTTGGGAGACTTGCAGCTTGGAATTGATGATCTATCAAACAAAGCTCAACCTCGAACGTCCTAGATTGGGATCAACTGACTATTCCATTAAGAAAGATTAAGATGATGTGTCCCTAAGCCAAGAGCCGTATATCTAAATAGAGACAGAATGATCAGAGAAAGTTGATGAGGCTGAATGAGATACACAAGTTTAGTGATGGGACGTTGACAAGAGTCATGGAAAAGCTAGATCACATGGTTAAAGACTTTCATATGTTCGAGTACAATAGAGGCATGGAGACTAGGAAATGGTCAAAAGAAAAAAAAGGGGGAATGACAAGAGGAGACAAATACTTTCACACAACGATCGAGAAAAGACTACAGATCAGGAGGATCTTTCGAAGTCTAGAAAGCTTTGTTGGAGGAAGAATAAGAGATATTGACTACAGGCTGATCAACAGAACAACGTGACGACATCGTCGTTACAATAAAAAGGTCAATATTTTCTTATTGTGAATAATATATCTTGTACATTAGTAAGTAGTGAATCTTTTGATGATTAAGTGTAGGAATAATTTATATCCCTCAACGATTGAGGGGGAGCAGTTATATGTTTCTTACACGACTTGGGAATTATGGCCACACTTTTCTCCCAAGTTTTATAACATATTTAAATCAATTGATATCCAAAATGTCAAAGGGTTTAAATTTTTTGATAAGGGGAGAAAATGTGATTAAAATATGTGTATAAAAATAATCATGATTATTAGGACTCATGTATATCCTTCGCCCAAACGTGCTAAACAATTTAGAATAGCGAAGCACATTTTGAGAGGGAGCATGTTCTTGTAAAAAAAAACAAAAAAAGGATCGAGGTACTAAACGCTTTGATATTTATATCATAAGTACCTTAATTGGAATTTCAATTAGTTTTTATGGAAAGGAGAACTGTACCAAAAGACCGACCATGTATTTACTGTTATCGAAGTTAAGATGGTAAGGTTAGGTACTCGTTCCCATGATCCTGCCATAACCGGAGGGATCTACCCAGGGACAATCCACTAGTTAGTGGGGTAGAAGTCTTAGGTAAAGAACATATAAAAGGAGTAAAAGTGATAATAAGTTGGAAAAGTGCCGACAGAGATGGAGCTAGTACTGGAATAAACCCAACATGTTCTAGTCATGAAACTCGAAAGCTTTGAGGGGTTGAAGAATTAAAAAGAATTGTAAGGATAAAGGGTGTAAAGAAAGAAGCCCTCCATACACTTAGGCAGAAACTGGGTCAATACATATGCTGCCAGAATCACTAAGATGATTGCTGACATTGAAGATCGACATCATGGACCCAGTAATGCAATGAACAACCCTCCCAAGCCACTCAGAATCTCTCAAAAGATTTCAGTTTTTTTTCATTTCTCACGGGAACTAAACAGTATCTATTACTTTCTCACTTAAAGTTAGTTGATATGAAAAGGTGGCAAGTCAGCTCCATCCTCCCGATTACTAGAACACAAAATGCACCATGAGTCTAGATCCAGAATCCGTCAATTATTCTCCGTAGGACCACATATCCAATTCTCTTGTCTACTCACCACTGTGAAACAATTACTATCCTAAAGTCCCTACGCATTATCCTTGTGATATTGCCAGACACATCCGAGTGAAACGAAGGGATTTTTCACAATGATGTGGAAGATCCTGCTAATAGCCAACATCAAACAACTCTTGGTAGGTGACTTGTTACGAATTTCTACAAGAATCAAACGTGTGTCACTGGAAAAGCAACGATGGTTACGATTCTTACGTGAATCATACTTGTTCCAGGGAATGAATTGACTATTTAAACATTTGACAAACAAATCAAAACTCTCAAAGTGTTGTACAAAATATTTTCATCACTAACACTACTGACGGAAGTTTCAAATCATTTATTTTATTGCTAACTGTTTCATTACAGAATCATTTAAAGATGGAGATGGAAATGGAGTTACCAGTAACTAATTGTCAAGTCAATCACCAAATTCTAAGACACGACCTACACTTGTTATGAAGTTAAGAAAGATCTCATAAAGTTGTCAAAGCTTCGCAAACTCTGATATCATAATTTCTTCACAAGTGCACAAAATGGCGATACATTATTATATGAGGTAAGATTAAGGTTGGCCTAGATGATACACAAGAAGCTCAGATCACACTCAAAGACAATCAATGAAATAAATCAAAAGATCTCTGCCACAAAACGTACAAGATATTAAAAGAAGAATCATATCTCTATCTAGCTAAAGACGAAGTGATTAAGTCAGTATTTTTTAGGGGTGACCTCCCTTAAGGGGATATTGTTAGATTTTAGAAAAAGACTCGGTCACCCAGTGTATTTAACTATTTATTAATAGCTCGTAGTTAATAGTTTAACGTCCCTAAACAAAACCCTAAATCCCTAATTTCATTTTAAACCTAAAACTAAATCCTAAACCTTAAAACTAAACCCTAAACCTTAATACAAAACCCTAATCTTAATCCAAAACCTTAAACTATCCTAAACCCTAACCCTAACTCGAATTAAAACCCTAAACCCTAATCCGAAACCAAAACCAACCCGACACCCTTTATTTCTTTTTAAACCCATTTTTAAGCTAAGCTAGCTCCCTAACACCTCTATGACCTCACCACCATGTCACCAAGTAGCCACCCAAGCACCTTACAAGCACCTCTATCACCTCCCTTGGTCACCAAGTCTTCTTGTCACCTCCTTGTCACTCCATTGTAACCGAACCCCCTCAACACGCTTCCACCTTGCATTGCTATCTCCATAGCCCACAATACTCATCACTAGCCTTCCTTAGTCACTACTCTACAACATTTGATCCTTACATCAAGATAACTTAGGCACTAAGGGTCATATGAGCCCTATATATAGTCGAAACACACACTCTTTCAATCACACCTCAAAAACACATCACCACACAAATGGAGTTCTAAATCAGACCAAGAAGGATCAAGAGAAGTCCCTAAGATCATAATAGAAGCCAAGAATTAAGAGAAGGAAGGTCTTGAATCCATATCTAGGCGTACGAACCTAAAAACCCCATTTCGACCCATTTTAGCTCAAGTAAGCTTATAATCTTGTTCCATAAACTTATAATATGTTTTAAATCTTTCATAAGGTTTGTTAGATCCTATATAAACTCTTGTTTGATCCCTTGAACCACAAACCTATGATTTTCTAGCTAACGAATCATTTTTCTAAACTTTTGTTACGTTAGAACATCTTATTTTAGCTTATTTTAATAAGCCATAAGCTGCAAAACTTTTTTGGGTTTCAAAAATATCAAAATTATGAATTTTGGACTTGATTTGCAAATGTTTTCATGCATAGGGGTATATATCTTAAATTATATATACTTTATATATAAAGGACTAAATTTGTAAAAGTTTATAAATCAAGGGTATTTAATGCCATTTTTGCAAACTTAAAAATATAAAATATAATATCTTTATATAAATTAAAAATATATATTAATATTATAAGACTCGATTTTATTAAAACCCGATATATTTATCGCTATAATCAACGATCGACGCATTATAAAACAATTACGTTATATAATTAACGTAATTTATCATCGACTAGCTTTTGAAGAAACTTAAAATCTTATCGTATCACGTTACTAGGGAATTTTATGTGAGGGGTTCCATTTGGGTATTTGTTTTGACGAGTTTGCTGAGTTTACGATTTAAAGTGCCCTGACTCCTCAAACAATACTACACGGCCTCTGGATCATGATAGCCCGAACAGTGATACAATATTCCTTAAATTAATAAATCAAATATGTGTGTTAAACTCTGTAAAGTTTTGAAACATAAACAATCAAACTAAGACTTGACATATTACCCCAGGTTGCGTGACGAGGCCGTTACTTTCACTTGATATACTTTTGCCATCAATCAGATTTCCCTGTTAAGGTGAGTTCATAGCCTCGCATTTTAAATCTTTGAAATGTTTCATAAACCCGCGAGGGGGATACATGCTATAAACCATGAATGCAAGTGTTTTTCCAACTGTATGCTATTCTGATATATTATTGCCTAAGTCCTTACTTTTGCCATTAAGACCCCACTATCATGAACCGTTAATTACTTTTCGGAGTAAGCGCGAATGCTGTGAATAGATCTATTTGGGACTAAACTCCCCCGTTGGTGTACCTATACTTTCTGGTAACCAAACGCACTTCATTTGAATCACTATGTGGGTGTTTGGAAAAGGCACCCATTGGGGTAACTTCTTGTGATTATTGATTATCTCAAGGTCTCGGTGTCATGAGCTTAGGGCAATAATATTGTTTTCTATAATAATTATACTCATTGCAATTATTACACTTATGGGTGTATAACAACGTAACCTACTATTGAACTTGTATTCAAACTATTTACGATAAACCTATGAATTTTACTCAACCATTGTGTTGATCTTTTTAGCATGTTTATATCAGGTAATTGAGCATCACATAGCACGGAGTGACACGGACTTGAAGATGGCTAAACTGTTATCATATAAACTTTATGTTTCTAGATGTTGGGACCTCTCTCTTTTTGTAAAACTCTGATGAATAAATGAATGATAACTAAATTTTCTAAAAACATCTCTTTATAAGTTGTTTTCTATGATTATGACTGTTGTACTATGAAGTAATACCCCAGTTTAGCTTCTGCTGCTATATGTCAAAAATGGGGGTGTTATAGATTGGTATTAGAGCCACGGTTATAGAGAATAAGGTTGAAACCTTAACTATAACTACTTTTCTTTTTCTATCCAAGAAAGTCCTCCGTGCCACTACATCTCCCGAATAGTATGTAAAAGTACATAACTATTATACTATTTTATAAATAACTTATGTTATTTACCGTTGGGTTGTTAACAGAGTGATGTCTTCTCCCAACCACCCTACTTCCGATATTGATATTATTGAAGGTGTCTCCTTGGAAGGGCGTAGTGCGTTTTGGAAAGAAGGGTAAGTTAGCACCAAGATATGTGGGAGGGATTGGTCCTATGGCCTATTGATTAAGATTGTCTCAATAATTTAGTAGTGTACTTGATGTGTTTCAAATTTAAAGAAGTATTTAGGGATGCAATATTGCATGTGCATTACGGTAGACAAAACTCTGCATTTGGTTGAAGAACCTGGTTGAGATTTATGATTGCTAGGTATTTAAAAATTTTAGGCCTCGTAGGATTTCGATAGTTAAAGTCTACTGGAACTCGAAAAGGAGGTTTATGAGGATTTTATTGAAACACTAAGTATCTACACGTTACTCATTGGAGCAAGTTATGTTGGAAATACTTAATTAAAGTGGGTACATAGGGTTACTGGTAGACCTATTAGTACACCCTTAAATGTTCTTATGTAGTTTGGTTAATGTTATATTTTAAATAAACTTGAAGTCGAGCCGATTCTTCAAAAACGTTAAGCTTTGTAACAGCTCATAACTTAGTTCCAAGACAGTTCTTGTTTGATGAGTTACGGGGTTAGGTTATGAATGACGTTGTTACACAACTTAAGGTTTTTGACGAGTTTCCTCGAAGACGGGTGATGTTCATGGAGTTAGATGTTTATTTTTGATGAGTTACGGGCAAGCAAAGTTGTAAGCAGTAGGTTTCTGATCATGAAAGTTAGATGAGATTCAAAGTGTGGCCCTAAGTTCACGTGGAAACGTAAGGACCATATGAAGTCTAAATATCCTCAGTTGTTTGTTGATCGTGCTGATGAATCGGCTAGTTAAATCTCGGGACGAGATTTCCTAAAGGAGGGGATACTGTGACAACCGTGATTTGAGCAGGTTAGTTTATACCTTTAGAAATGGCTAAGAGTTCATTTTATGTGTTTAGGTGTTGTGCTATGTGATTTTATGTGTGCTAAGTGGGTTAAGTAATGTGCTTAATATCATTTTGAGGTGTATGGGCATCTCATTTTGAGTGTGTTTGTGTTTGGTAATGAGTATTCCATTTGTTCACGTTTAGTGATAATGGAAAGGAATGACGTATTGCATGCAATGCTACGTCAATAGTTGGACAATTAAGTGTTAAGCGTTTATGGAAAATGTGGCATTTTAGAAATGAAATAAGTGAGTGAAATATAGAAGTTTGTAGCAAACTTTTTAAAATAGAACGCGGTTTGGTGAAATGAAAGTTATATTTAGAAAGTTTAGTAAGTAGCGTTTAAGTAAAAAGGTTTAACCAAATTAGCTTAGGTTTTTATAAAAACTTAATGTAATGAAGTGAATTAGTTAATTAACTATTTAATAAAAAATATTATAATTATATAAATAATAAGGCTTTCGTGTGGTTTAAAAGAAAAGAAAAAAGGAAAAAAAAGAAAATAAAGGGTATTATCCTAAAACAAGTATAAGTTGATTAGGATTAGGAGTCTTAGGATAACCCCTAGGTCAATAAAACACTCATTCTTTCCCCCTCAACCCTAATTCAGCCGAAATTATCCCTCCCCCTAAACCCTTTGGTGTCGATTTTAATGGTGGATCCAATAACCCTCAAGAATTGTTGTTAGGTGCTAGTATCCAAGGTAAGTATGTTCATCCTATTTAATTAATGTAATCATGTAAAACTTAATTTATAATGGATTTAGGGTTTCATAAAATTCATAAAATTCAGAATATTAATGATATTTAATGATGATAGAATGATTAGGGCTTGATTAGGGTAATGTTCATGCAATTGGTTAGGTTAGATTTGCGTTAAAACTTGATTTAGGGTTGAGCAGAATTTTAGGTCGTGTTCAACGACTGATATCAAGATGATAAAAACGTGTATTGATATGTTTCTTAAGCCTATGAATAAGCCAAAAGAGTCTACTTTCCATAAAATCCGACCTAGAAAGTTTTTAAGGTCGGGAAATCATTCAAATGTTGGTTACACTAAAAGTAGTCAGATCAGTAAATACAGGTCAGATTTAGGTCATGTTTGTGAGGGTAAAACCTATACTTAAAAATGGAATTAATCTTAGCCCTTATGCAGTAGTTAAGTTCCATATGTCTATGGATAGGCCTGTGAAAATTAGCCTCTGAAAACATGTCTAAGTATGGTAGCTAGAGTGATACATTTTGGTGTGCAATTAGATCCGAATTAGGACAGTTTTGAGGTTTCATTTTATTTGAGGTAGTTACACATGTAAGTAGTACTTGGGAATCACAAGGTAGTTAATATACTCATAAATTAACATGGGTGATTTTTGGTATAATTTATAAAGGTCATTAAGTAAGGGTTTTGGTTACGTAAAGAGACACTAAAATTCTGCAATTCTGAGTTAATTGTAAGTAGCTAGTGTAAAGTGTTAATAAGATGGTTAAGGTTGGGCATGGTGTCGGGGTGACCCATGATGGTTAACTAAACCCTTAGACATCCATAATATGTGTGTTACATAGACTAGAGCATTTAGCTTGGTCGCGTGTAACCGTGTTTATTTATTTGTATAGTTGCATGTAGAGATTTAGAAGCTGCGTTTGAGTATCCAGGTGAGTTTCATAGCCCCTCTTTTCTTATGATTTATTGGGGTGGAAATGATGCAAAGTGTTTAGAAATGTTTTGATTACTGTGATAATGTGTTGTCAAAGATGCACGGACTATATGTGACTATTGTATGTTATGTGCTACATGTTTTGTGATGTGATATTGAGAATTGCGAACTAAGTCAGGGGGATCACCTGCGGGTATCCATGGCCTGTTTAGTGGATGGTACTGTGGCCTAGCGAGCATGAAGGTTACTTTGAGAGTATCCATGGTATGGGATAAGGGGGTAACCACAGGGACCTTGGTGCGATATGAGACGTCTTGTAGTCGTTTGCCGGGTATTTGTGTGATTGATTGGATTTGCATGTTAGCCTGTATGATAGTTCATTTATTGTCCAGCAATGTTTTCTTTATTATCATAGTAATTTACAATTGGATTTGGTTTTCGTGTCTTAAACCTATGACTCTCACCAAGTTTATGTTGACTTTTTAAGCATCATTTTCAGGTAATCATGTTGAGGATGTTGATGTTAGAAAGAGTGGCTAGTGAGACTGTAGGCTTGCATGCGGAGTCATTCTCCTAGAGATTTTATTTATGTCTTTTGAATTGTTTGCTATTTGATTGTTCATTAGATGTTTAGACTTTTGGATTATGTTTCCTTGTGGTATGACTTTGCTATCGTAATGCAAGACTCCTTTATCTTGTGTTAGATATTGTCATGGCACATTGTGTCTCATTTGTTTATCTATTTCATTTAGTTCTCTCCATTGTTAACACCATTGTGTTGTGATGATATCTATGATGTTACGCCTCGTGTTTCCGCCTAGGCGGGGTGTAACACCATACATCAAGCCTTTTGAACTGGAGCAGCTCTTCTTGCATTGAGTCAATCCATGTAGGGTCGGTCATAGCCTCTTTGACATTTCTTGGTTCCATAGTGCTCACAGTCAAGGCGTATATGCATGATTTATATTACTTAGCCTATATAATATGAAATAATATATATATATATATATATATATATATATATATAGAATTAAAATATCAATTAATAAGAGAGAGTATTCCAAAAGGTTTTATAGAAGGGAGATTACTTTTATCCAAAGTAAAATCCAAAACCTTCCCGAGTCGTTTCCCGACGAGGTGTGAATTGTGAATCAAGTTTAAGTTCGTGATCGCGTGATTGAATGATTGAATGATTTTTTTGAGTCTATTTCTACAATTAATATGCAAAATCAACTAAAAGCAAGCTAAAAACGAAAGCAATTAAAGTTAAAACACGAAAAACGATAACGGGATCAAAACCCAAGCCTTAGAAACCTAAATCTCCAAATTTTAATCCTACAAAAGCAAATTTAATTTTTAAAGGTCCTAAATGATAAAAGAAAATTTTGAAAAAAAGGAATTATATTTTTTTGACTTTTATTTTATTTATTATGAATTAAAAACAGTTTTAGTCTAAAAAATTAATTAAAAATACTAAACAAAATTTCAAAATTCTAAAAAAAAAATTACAGAAATTACTTTAAGCTATTCTAATCCTAAAAAAAATAAATTGGGTTTAATAGCTTATTGGAATAAGCTAGAAATAAGCTAAAAAGGGTTGTTAAGCTTAAAGGCTAAAAATGTGTTAAATATTAAATTGTGCAAACTTTAAACGAAAAAGACCCAAGGGCGAGTGGTAGTGGAGTGTGGTGTTAAAATGCTATGCAGTTAAGGTTGAGGTCCCAGGTTCGAAATTGAGGCTTCCCTATATGGCATAGCATTTTTTTTGAAAATTTCTTTTTGAAAAAGCTTTAAAACTTGTAAATAAGCAACTTTTGTGAAAATACTTTTTTCTAGAAACTTAAAATAAGCTAGAAAACAACTTATGAAAGGCTACATACTTGGTTTTTAAGCTAAGGCTAAAAGCTAAAACTGTGTGCTCTTTTTAGGCTTTTAAAAAACAAATGGAAACCAAATAAGCTAACTACCTAGACCTAATAAGCTGAACTAATCCTAAAATAAGCATTTAAATAAGCTGGAATAAGCATAATTGACTTAAAAGCTAAGGCTTTTGACACTTAAACTGAAATAGCTAATAAGCTTAAATAAGCTCAACCCTAAGCCAAATAAGCTACAAGCATCTTAAACCTAACTTAATAAGCATATCTAAACAAAATCTAAGCAAACCTAACAGCTTAAATACTCAAATAAGCAAATAAGCAATTTGGCTAAAAAGATACTTAAAACAGCCTAAGGGGGAGCTAATAATTAAGCTAGTATACTAATAAGCTAAGGTCTAAAACCTAAAAGCAGATAAAGCTAATACTACAAGCTATAAGAAAAAGCAAAAAATAAGCATTTTGAAAAACTAATAAGCTAGAAAACAGCTATTGAAAATGGATGTTTACACTAAATCCTACTTTTTTGGTTTTTTCAAAGTTTTTCTAAAAGACAAAAGACAAACTGCAGCCCTAAGATTAAGCTAGTAAATGAAGACTAAATTATGAAATAAGCTAAAACAGATTACCTACTATATCTAAAGAGCTTATGCTATCAATTTTAGGTCCTAAAACAAACTTTATCTTGCCTGAATTTGCTAATAAAAATGGGACTTTTAACTTTTTTGAAAATGAGACTTAAGAACTAGACAAAATCTAAACTTAAAACACAATTGACACATGCACACTTAAACCAAGTTCTTTCTACTGCATTTTAGCATCCAAACAAAGCATTCAAAGGAACTAAAAAGCAAGTTAAGCAAATCCAAGCATAAAAGCTGATATAAAAGAAACAATAAGCACA
>BQNB010170534.1:0-13666 GCA_026074375.1 Tanacetum coccineum | reverse complement strand
TGAAGTCGAAATCGTAGCATCAAAGTCAATTAAGTCCTGGACGTGCGCATTCCTTCCTTCAGGATAATGATGATATTTCTTGTAACACCCAAGTTTAGCTAAGTCCTAGATGTAGACAATTAAACCCTCCAAGTAGTCGAAATGATAACACCAAAGTCAACTAAGTCCCGAATGAACACATTTCTTCTTGCAGGATACTAACTATCTAGAGGAGTCATCATACCATTGTGTACGTCTTTTATCATCAGTATTTGTTTCTTACATCTCTTCCCTCATGTAGGTGGAATAATACACCAAAAGCCACGAGTTAAACACTGATTTTCTCTGCGGGCATGACATTTGTCTTCCTAGAATGATCTCAAATAAGAAGGAGGTAACACCAAACCGCCACGACCACCAAACCGCCGTTGACAAGTCAAACGGGCAGCATAACGGTTAGATAAACCATGAAAAAGATCAAACCACTGTGAACCTGTAAGTAAATCGTTGTTGACCAAGTTAAACCGTTGTGGCAGTGGTTTACACCAAACCGCTACCTATACTTTTTGTGAGGTAAAATTTTTGTCTTTTTGCCAAACAAACAAAAATTTATACTATCTTGTCTTCACTTTAGCAAACTGCTGCCAAGACTCTTAATCTTAAAAATGAGCTTTGAAATAAGCAGTTTGTTTAGAGGACAAATAAGCTTACAAAATAAGCTGACAAAAGCTTGAACCAACCTATAATTCTAGAAGCCTAAAAGTCTTAGATTGATATGACCAAAGGAATTGATAACTTTAACCATAAAGTAATAACATATTTAGATTTGAGACCATTTAAACTATACGACTTTTGGACCATGTATTGTAAAAAGAATTGTCAAACTAGACATAATCTTTGACAGATTTGAGACACAGATTAATAAGAGACAAAGACAAAATTGACGAGACACATATTTGAGATAAACAAATCTGGTTACATACCAACCGGACCAAAACAAATCAAATCAACCCAAGAATGAAACCTGGCTTTGATACCAATTGACACATTTAAAAGAAACGTTGATCCGGTGGTCTTGGTGACTCAAACCATAAGAATGCCATGTTTAGAGAGAGAGAGAGTAGAGGGATAAACTAGTGTGTGTAAAATAAAATAAAAAGTGAAATATTACAAAAGTCTCACTCCTCCATGAAAGCCTTGGAGGGGTATTTATACCACTATCTATACATAAGTTTACTAAAATGTCTATTATAGTCCCTACGTATAGTGGTATGTTAAACTATGGTAATTCCGTAATGTCGTCATATAAAATGAAATCCTAACACCCTCTTATTTCTCTCTACCTTTCTTCATCATCTCCTTCCTTTCCTTCTTAATATTTCGTCCCATATGGTTCATGTCTAGAAGTGATTATTGTTTAGTTTAGGAATAACAAGGAAGCTTATAAGCTAATTCAATTTTAAAAGAGTACATATTCACTAAATGAAATGTTAAGTTTTCAAAAATCCTCTGGAGATAAATCGGATCAAGGTTTAATTCATTTGAAGCATCAACAAGCGATACTAAAGAAACAAAATTTATAAATCTCAAAATGAGACGCCCGCTGGTGGCGGTCCTCCAAATGCTGAGGTCGACCCTCATAATGCATAAACGGCCCCCAAATCAAATCAGGGACTGCCAGTCTATTCGTCAAAAAAAGAAAAATCTGTTTCTTTTCAAAATTCCATTTTGGGTCCTAGACCAAAACATATAATGGTTAACAATGCTAAAATTCTCGTTGCTAGTGATGATGAAGTTAAACGGTTTTATAAACCTTCTCTAAAACCCAGAGTTGGATTTTCCAAACCAAACTTTAGATCGAAAACACCACCACCTAGGAGAACTAATAATTCTTATCCTCGAACTAGAAAACCTCAACCAAAAAGAAATATTGGACAACAAAATCGTCCAAATGGTTTTCCTGTAACTTGGAATAACTTCCAACATCAAAGTTACATGCCATGGGGATTATGTCCTCCATTCCCACATCACAACCAAATGTAAAGGATGTTTAGTACTAACAACTTTGGACCTATGAGATATTGGGGACCAAATATTTGAGTTATTATTTTATACAATTAGATATGCCTTGGGATCGATTTGGAGCCTAACGAATGGATAAAAGATAGCGGATGCTCCAAACACATGACGGGAAATAGAAAGCTCTTCTTAACCTACAAGGCATACAATGGAGGTAACGTCGTTTTTGGTAGTTGTGACAACCGTGACTTGAGCAGGTTAGTCAAACCGTTAAAGTTGACTAAAGTATTTATATGTGTTATAATTGTGTGCTTATGTGATCTTATATGAGTATTTGATATCAATCCGTGATGCGTGTTCATCTATTAGTGATTGAGTTATGATTTTGGTAGCTATTTCATTTCGTTCACATTTTGTGACATTGGAAATGATAGCATGATTTTATGCATTATCGTGTAATTTGGTGAATGATTGATATATGAGCGTAAGAGTTTATAATATATTCCTAGTAGTGATGTAAGTCTAGTATTTAAATTAATTAAGCTTTAGTATTTCTAATTTAAGAAAGTAAAATTATAAAATGAAATTTATAAATAGTAAGTTTAAAACTAGTTTTACTTAAAAGGTTTGCAAAATTAATAAAGGGTTTATATAAAAATAAGAAAATAAGGGGGTAAATATGTATTTAATAATAATTAAAATAAATAAAAATATATATAAAGGGGTGTTAATCGGCCGGTTATACAAAAAGAAAAAAAAGAAAACAAAATTTGATTACAATTAGGATTCTAGATAGTATAAATACAAAATCAATAAATCCCTAAATCACTTTTTCTCTCCCTCTTGGTTTTGTTCGGCCGATTCCCTCAAGAAAAGAAAAAAATATTTTTTTTTTATCAAGAACCAAGGTGGTGATTTAAGTGTAATCAAGTAAAGGTTTAGGTATGTTTTCAATTAAGTTTTTGTTTAATCTTTTTATAATTAGTAACTTTAATTGATGGAATAATTAGGGTTCATAAATTTTCTGTAAATTAATGATATAAAACTATATGGGAGTGTTCGGGATTAGATTTAGAGCATGTGGGTGTAAACGGTTTAGGTTAGATCGCGTTAAATTGAAAGTTATGGTTTGGCAGAATTTTGGGTCGTGTTGATTGAATGATATCTCAATGAGAAAAGCGAGTTTTGGGTTGAATCTTATGCCTAAGTTGAAGTTCAAAGAGTCTAGTTTCCAAAACGTCCGGCCCCGAAAGGTTTTGAGGTGGGAAGTTAGTCAAATAATTTTTGCAAGAAAAGTTGTCAAAACAGTAAATTCGGGTCAGATTTGGGTCTGATTTCGGAGAGTAAAACCCCTATTTAAAAGTTGAATTGAGGTTAGCCAAAAATCAATGATTATATTTTATGTGTCTATTAACTCCAGCTCGAAACACAAGTCCTAATTCATTATCTAAGTATTTTTAGAAAAATCAAACTTTTTAGTGTGCGTTCAGATCCGAATTTGAGTACTATGTGATGTTGAATTTTTATAAAATAGTTAGGCTTGATATTATTTTTTATAAAAAATCACAGTTGTTCATAACCTACTGGGAAGGTAGGGAATGAAAGGGGAAATGTCAATTTGTGATTTAGTATTTTATTTGGGGTATAAAGTGTACATACAAAATTCTGCCGAAAAAACTAAAAAGCTAGAGTAATGAATTAAGTTTTTAGAGTATAAGTGAGATATGGGAAGTATGGTAAAGGGTTTATAATCACAATATAAACCTATTATTCCATTAATTGATAGTTACATCGTCGTGGGCATTTAGCCTAATCGCGTGTAACATGGGTTTTTATTTGTGTTTAGTTGATTGCAAGGATATTGTGAAGTAGTGCGCATTTAAGGTGAGGTCAAAGTCACTATTTTTTTAATGTGGTTCTTGGGATGGAATGATGCAAATTATGTTTTAGAAATGTTTTATCACCTGTGATTGATGTGGTTTTGTGTAAACTGCTTTTGGACAGTTACAGGCTATTATTTGACTATGTGATACATGTGTTATTTGGTGATCAGGAGGGTTTGGCCTACCTCAATTGCTTCGTGATTATTAGATCAGAGGGGTACGCCTACCCATATTGTATTGTGATTTGGATCAGATGGGTACGCGTACCCAATATGATATGCTGTGTGATACATTCGTAATGAGCTTGGTTGCTTTTAGTGCCAACTATTCTAAGCCTGAATGGGAATTATTGTTGTGGATATTTTGATTTGATTTTGGTTGTATGCTAGCATAAGTTCATGGTAGTTCATTATTGTCCTTCTTTGTCTTGATAATCACAGTAAAAGCGAATGTTATTGCGTGCTTAAAACCTATGACTCTACCAAGTCTTTAATTGTTGCATGTGTGTAAGCTCATTTTCATGTGACAGCATCTAAGGAAAGCGAAGTTAGGAGGATTGGCTTGTGAGACTATAGGCTTTCATACAAAGTTTCTCTAGTTTTTATTTCGTGCTTGTGTTGAATTGAATCTATTATTGTTTTATGCTTTGGATTATTTCGTTATGTCTTTGTGTTGGAGTGACCCATTTACCTCAATACAAGACTCCTTTTTTTGAGAGTTTGGTATTGTCATGACACTTTGTGTCTTTTTAACTTTGTTTTAATGCATTATAGTTTCTCTATTGATGACACCATTGTGTTGTGATGATTCCTATGACGTTACGCATCGCATTTTCGCCTTGGCAAGGTGTGACAGTGACTGCCACCTTTTCAATATCAACTAACTCGGAGTGAGAAAGTCGATAGATAACGTGTTTGTCTCTTTGAGAAATAAAACAAGAGTCTTTTGAGAGGCCTTGAGTAGCTGGGGAGGGTTGTGCATTACATCACTGGTCCATGATGACCATCTTTAATACCAGAGAATATCTTAGTGCCCACTTTCTAATAGCATATGTATTGACCAGTTTCTGCATAAGTGTATGAATGCTTCTTTCTTTCGACCCTTTATCCTTACATTTCTTTTTTATTCTTCAACCCCTTCAATGCTTACCAAGACATCATTACTAACACCTTGTTGGGTTTGTTCCAGTGCTAGTTCTGTCTTAGTTGGCATTATTCCCATTCTCACTTTACTCCTTTTTATTATAATCATACCTAAGGACTTCTTAATCTAACTATTGGAATGTCCCTGGGTAGAGAGAATGGGATGAGAATTATGAGCTATCACAAAACCCATAAACACCCCCTTTGGGCCTTATGGCCGGTCGAACCCACACCACAAACACCTTTGGTGTTGACTTTTTGACTTTTCTAATTATTATGTATAACTAATTTTAATTACACATTAATTAAAAAGCCTTATAGTTAATTATTCGTAAACGAACTAATTAACGGCCGTTTAGTATTCTTCCGTTGGATCATATATTAAATACATATATATCAAGGTTGCAAAAATCGTGAATCGTTAGCCGGGCGGTCGACCACCTTGTAGCTTGTAATCGGTCAAGGCGGGATTAATCGGCGATTAATCGGATTGGCATTTTTGGCAAAATTTAGGTATTTTCGGCAAATTTTGTGTATTTCCGTCGAGTTTTAGATATTATTGGCAAGTTTTTTTCTAAAATAACAACTTGTAATAGATTTAAACAGTTAATATAAGTGATTAAAACAAGTTTACGGTGAGTTTTAGGTACTTCCGGCAAAATTCAAAGGTTTCTGGCAAGTTTGACCATCGTTGACCACCGTGGATCGCCGTTGACTACGGTTGACTTATTTATTTGACCCTGTTACATTAATCGGCAAGGTTGGAAGCCTTGTAGTGTCCAATTGGAGATTAATCAGCCTTGTAGACCTTGTTTTGCAACATTGGTACTAGTGATATAAATCAAAACATTTATACCTTGATGGTTTCATCTTTTATAAATGCTCCCCCTTCATATGCGCCTCGATATTCGAAAACATTTTGCACATAACAGGGAGGAGTCTGCACTTAAGCCTTTTATGATCACGTTTATTAATTGCATATTTTAATCACATTTTATCCCCTTATCAAAAATTGATGTTTTGGATATCAATTGATTAAAACTTACGGGGAGAAGAATGTTACTAATTAGCATGCTTATTAGGAACATTTGAATGCTCCCCCTCAATTAATGAGGGTAGAATATAGTGTTGAGCACATATTTCGAAAGATTTTAAATTAAATGAAAAATTCATGAAAAAATCATACTCAACACATATATACTAAAGTTTCCACACTACATATATACATATTCATAAGATAAGATATGAGACAGGACCTAACATGGGTTAAAACCGAGTATGACAAAGTCATACTCTCCTTTGTAGTAATCGATATGTGGAAACTAGAAAGGGGGGAGGTTGAATAGTTTACAGGTTCATTTTACGTTTTAAAAGTTTGCTTTCAAAATACTTAGATTCGAGTTGTATGTTCAACCAATCAACAATATGAATCAACAAAGTAAATATCTAAACTAATACTAAATAGCAATCACAACAATATAAAAGGATGAGAGAAGGAACAATCAAACCAAGACACCAAGATTTATAGTGGTTCGGCTACGAAGCTCTTCTTTGCCCTACTCCACTCCCCGAGTATCCTACTTGAGATTTCACTATGTCAACAAGCTCCCTTCAGGCAGAGAAAACCGTTTACACGTCGCTTATGTTATTTTCTGACACTAAGCTAAATGTCGAGTCCTAATCTTAGCTAGAACCAATCTACCACTTCACAATCATTATACACTCACAAGATCTACACTATCGGATATACACACAATCCGAATCACACAATTACACAAGATAATTACAATAGAGATTTGATACTTAGAAGAAGAGAGGAGAGATCACTAAATAACAATTCGTTTCTTGGCGAATACGAATGTTCTTCTCTTGCACTTGATTGAGAAAGAAGAGATGAGAAGAAGAGATTAGATCACTTGAAACAAGATCTAAGAATGTTAGTGATCAAGAGATTTAGAGAGAGAAAGAAGATTTTTAGAGAGAGAAAGTTATCTGAAAATTTCGTGCAAAGAGGTATATTTTTCTGCTGGGAATGGAGCAGTATTTATAGGCAGGAAAACCCAACGGTCACTGAGGGCGGTCCCGGCGGTCCCAGATATATCTGGGGGCCGCCAGGCCTATAAGGGGGCCGCCCAGTAGACTACGCTCCTGTTTTTGTCTTTTTGTGAGGAAGGTTGTATCTGTTATGGAACCTTCCATTTGGGGGGATTTGAATTTCAAATTTAAGTTTTTAATAAAACTTTTCTTTTAATTAGAAAATATTTTGTATAATTATTTTTGTGAAATACTTTTGTAAAAATGTGATGGATAAGAGAAAAACATTTTCTTGATCACTAATCATGCTTAATAATTTGTTTGTTCATACCTTAAGTGATTACTAATCTTAGAAATGGAATTTTACGATTAATAATTTGTAAACGTTTATTTTTATCGTAAACGTTTTTACATTTTGTTATTATCAAAACATTGAGAGGTCGAAAAATATAAATAACATTTTTAGACATTATTTGTATTAACAAGGGGCATTGATTTGGATACCGTATTATGTCCTTCTTGTGGTGACATGGTGGGGTTCCGTTTCTTTACGACTGTTGCTTGTCAATCAGTTTTCACCATAATATCTTTCGATTATGATCCTTGTTGTCCATTTCTCTTTGATTGTCTTTGTTATTATACCCAACTTTAAGTATTTAGCAGCCTATTAAATGGAGAAATTTTATAAAACACGACTTGAGCGTTCTATCAGAAAACTTATAAAGCTCATCAGCTCGCATCAGTCTCTTTTGTTTTCTTGAGTTCAGATACACAACCCCCTTCGGATCATATGATGTGGTGTATGCCTCTTTGAATGAGATTTCAGGAAATTACTTTTGTGGCTTGGTGATGTTGAGCTTTTTCTGATAACTCTCTACTCTAAGTTGTACATCTTCGACCCTCTTCTTGATGACGACGAGACTTCGTGTGAACATGCGCAATACAATTACCAAGTCAATAATGTCATCACCAGGGAGATTGAAGAGCTTGTTCTGAACATGAAGTAGAAGCATATCTTCGATATCATTCAGGTGAAGTCTTGAAAAATCACCTTCTTTGAACGTATATTCTTTCTGATCAGCTCTTCTTACCACTATCTCTTCCAAATAACCATATCCAAATTGTTTATCAACCTTTACCCTGATCACACTTAGAATCTTTATTGTGTAGAAGAATTTATGTTTTGATATCCTATTGATTTGTGATCTGTAGAATAACTGACGTTTTGGTTCCCATTGAAAAATTCTCAATTCAGCATTCTTGTCATAGATTCCACTGATTTGGAGTCATTTCTTCAATGGATTCTAATTCATACCTTGCAGCTTTTGTCTTGGTGATCGATACAGTGTATTTCCTTTCTGAGTTTCCTGTTTTCAAATATTCAAGATCATTGTTGAAAAAGAAATCGACAGGAATGGTAAGGTGACCTAGAGATCCTTGCAAAGGTAGTGGCTTGCTCAAGTCATAAGGACATCTGTTACCTTTAGGATTTTTCCAATCAAGTTGATCCGTCAGATCATTATAGCATTGATCCATATTGTACTCCAGTTCATGCTACTTTTGCAGGTTCCTTTGAGAAGCTTGTAGACAGGTCCTACTAAGTTTGCTCTTGTGATCTTGTCTTTCTTGAGACAGTTCATGGAAAACTTAATGAAGTCCATGGGAGTAACCATCAGCTCATCAAAGGTGAGTGAATCTTTATTAGCATTCACCAAATCATTAAACCAAGTTTGTTCTGGTCCATCATCAACAAATCGGTCTTTGTGCAACTCTAGGTCAGGAGTTTCTGGTCTAGGGGGTTGCTTGAACCAAGTGGACTTGTCTTTCTTTGGATCAACATCATCTTGTGGTTGATCCGCATCATTAACCACATCATCTAGAATAGGTTCTGCTACATCCATTGCATCCTCATGAACTTGTTCTTCTATTGTTTCATCTGCATTTACAGATTTTCCAGTTGATGAAGGCTTGGATTGAGTTTTACCTTTAGAGGATGAACCTGTCTGAACTTTGTCTTTGGATGGCTCATAATCCTTTCTTTTTCTACTTCTCTTCTTCTCTTTGTCTGAACCAGTTGGAGGGTCTTGATCTTTGTCACGGTGTCTTATTCTTAGAACTTTATCAGGATTGACTTCACTACTTGCAATGGCTTCATCAAGACATACTGAATTCAATAAAGCATCGTATAACTCTTGATACTTATCATGAGTCATGAAAAAGAGGCTTTTGTCTATCTTGTCAAATAGTATTTTCTTCAACTCATATTCAGACAGAGACTCAGTTGCTCTGGAAGAAGGATAAACAGGAGTGGAAGAAGATTAAGCATGAAAAGCTAGAGTCTTTTGGAGCACATCATGAACAGTGCTTTTAATTTTTGGATTGACCAAGAACTGCTTTAGGTAGAAACTTGGTGTAACACCCTCAAATTTACAACGCAGCGGAATACAACATTGGGGTGTTACTTCATAATATAAGCTCACGAGTCACGGTAAACTACATTCAATTTTTATTAAGAAGATCAGAGTTACAAGGTCCCAATAACTTTATAAAAACTCATTTCAAATAATCCGCAACATGTTTAAGTTTCTTTAAAAGAAAACATTTTATCATATGTGCAAAGTTCACCAAGTCCACGTCCTTCGATATCCGCATTCCATCCCATCCAAGCTAGCAAGCATATACCTGAGATAAACATGCTAAAAAGTCAACGAAAACGTTGAGTGAATTCATAGAGTTTATAAACAATCATTTTGAACACAAGCATAGCAAAACATTTAGTTCATAGAACAATCACAACGATGCTAGAGCCACGAACCGAACCTTAACCATGTGCCCAACCTGGAGTGATAGTGCTACACACTCCCAATACTAAATACAATATGTCCCCGTATGCCCTCGCAAGGAACACACGCCAGACAGGTCGTTAGGCCAAAATAGATCTATTATTATTGCATCAGCGTTCACCGGTTAGCGGTGATTGACGGTTCATGAAGGAAAGGCCACAATAATACACTCATAGCAACGTTCACATAATAAAATCACCGGTGTTCGATTTTCTAAAATAAGCATGTATCTCCCTCGCGGGTTTTTAAAACATAAAACGATTTAAATGTGAGGCTATGAACTCACCTTGCTCGTAAGCAATAATCGAATAATATAATAACCACATGATGTCAATGAACATCTTGTCGCGATCGCGAAGTTGCAATTACTCCTAACGGTAATGCTCCATTCATTTAGGGAGGTATAAGTTTTGGGGTTTTCCGATGGATAGTTACATCGACACGACTCAAAAATAAAAAGACTCAATTTCAAATTATAACATTTCGGTCGTTGGCCAAATAAAATAAACAAAATGATAAAACAAGTATGTAACATATATCCCGTATATACCTTACATATGAAAACGGACGCGAATCATTCATGTCGAGAACTATATAACCAAAGGCAAATATTTGAAAGTGCATTATTTAAGGTATGCAATTCTTTTCAAGCATTATTATTATATATATAAGAAAAGTGGGATATTAATTATAAGCAATATTATTCAAAACGCGTTCGGAAATTACTAAAGAACTCATACAGGATTTATTTAATAAATGTGAACGTAACGGTTTAATTAACGAATGTAAACGTAAAGCTTTAATTAATAAAGTATAAACGTAAAGGTTTAATTAATAAATGTAACGTAGGTCTTATCGTTATAATTTAAGCAAATAAGGTTTTTATTTACAAAAATAATATTTTATAAGTTAATTATCCTTTTTCTTAGCGGGTTTTGATATAATAAATATATATTATATCCTACGATTTTTATTTAGTCCTTTTTATCGGTTTTATATTATAACAGAAATTTTAAGTGAAAAACGCTAAGTATATCAATTTTTAGAAATTTCGGCATGACCTTGCCGTTTATACAACGTTTCCATGTATATAAAAATACCTAATTTCCCACTCTTATCAATCAATACCACAATATATCTCGCGACTTAATAATTTATAACTATCTAAGTTTACCACAATAATAATTCTAAGTAAAACCAAACGCACCCTTATTTAGGGGCTACTGTCCCAAACACCCTTAATAAGACATAAACTCAGATCCAAACACCCCTATATGGGCTGTTATCCATAAATCCAAACGCCCCTAATGGCAGATTTACATGTAAATCCAAACACCCTTTTTACCACATTTTTACATCGGAATTTCAATGAATAACTGGAAAAGATTTACAACAATAAAATTAGTAACTAGGTAATCACCACCACAAGCCTAACACCACCATGGTACGGCTGTGGTGGTCACCGTGGGTTCGGCCGCCACCACAATGGTGGTTTTAAGCGATTGACCACCCCAAGATAACACACGGGGTTGCGCCATCACACCCCGACACCATAAGGTGCGGTTGTGGTGGCTAAACCATCGTCTGACCGCCACCACGACGGTGGTTTGGCGGCGGACAACCCCTATTTGACATAAACTTCGACCAAATTAACCCTAAAATTATATATTTAGAAATACAATTGATGTAACAACCATGCATGGAAAACTAGGCAAGAAAACAAGAAATTTTAGAGGTTTTATAGGAGGCTCGTCGCGGCTGTGGTGACCAATACGCCACCCACAGCCCGCCACGGCGGCGGCTGTGGCTGAAAGAACAAAAAAGTGACTGTGGTGAGGGTGTGGCGGTGACGAGGTGGTATTGGTAGTGGCAGATCTGTGGTGAGGTGGTGGTGCATGCTAGATAGTGGCAGCGGTTAGGAGATGGTGATGGTGGTGGGTCGGCTGATGGCCGTAGTAGAGAGGTGGTGGTGCTCGGTGGGCTGTGGCATGGCTGTTGGTGTGGTGGTGCAAGTGTGGTGCGGGTGAAGGTGGCGGAGAGGCAACGCCGTCCTCGCCAGAAAATATTTTCCGGTGGCCGGAAAAATCATGGGGGCGCTGGAAATTTTGAGGGAGGTGAGGAGAGAGTGTTAGGGTTGTATGTGTGTTTAAATTTTGTTATAAATGAAAAAAATTAGTTAGAATTTTATATAAATATAAAAGTTTTAAATGTAAATGAAAAGTGTATAATAGTCTAGGGTAGGTTTTAGAAATATTTTCCAGGGACTGAAATTGTAATATTTTGGGATATTTTGTAGAATATTGGTTCGGGTCTCGTTTGGGCGAGTTAACGGATGATTTAAAAGACGAAACTTGCGCCATTGTTTTCTAAATAAATTTTCCATC
Organism: Tanacetum coccineum; assembly: GCA_026074375.1. Lineage (NCBI taxonomy): Eukaryota > Viridiplantae > Streptophyta > Magnoliopsida > Asterales > Asteraceae > Tanacetum > Tanacetum coccineum. Next base: position 1,382 of record BQNB010170534.1, on the reverse strand, counting down.
GAAAATGAGTATTCACTCGACCATATTTCGTAAATATTTTGTAATGTTCATTTTAAAATATTCGTTTTGTTTATTCTAGACTCCGATATCACGGTTAAACTTTATTCATAAAATAAATCGTTAACTCAAATATTCACGTTAATAAACGTTTTTAAACAAAATGATAATTAATTTATTAAATATTTTTATTAAATAAATTACGATAAATAAATAAGATCTAATTTGTTTCGTGTCGGTACGCGTTGATCTCGTTTTCGAGTCAGACAATTTGAAAAGTCAAAAATTTATGATTAAAATTATGTAATAATAATTATGATTTATTCTCAAAATAAGTTCCGAAAAATTATCAGTTATGCGATAATTGTTTTCACTTGAAAATAAAAGTCAAAAGTCGAGTCAACCCGAAAAGTCAAAGGGAAAAATAGTCATTTAGGGTTCTGAAAATTGACGGTTGTCACATTCTCCTCTCCTTTAGGAAGCGACGTCCCGGCGCTCTAATCGCTTTATTTGTCCAAATTTCACTTGCAATGGGTGAAAGACGACATTCTCGAATGAATTCTCGTGCTCTCTCATTATGGTCACACGACCTTGGCGCATTAGGGAGCTTTTCGAAGCGAAAACAATTTTAAAAATCATTGGTGATCACACCAATCAAATCAAATCACATATCGACCAACGGGTCTCGCTAAAAGAGATCGCGTCATTATAAAAATCGTCTGGAGTGAACATAACTCCATCGAAAGCGTTACGACATTATTCAAAACAAGGCGCTTATCATTAAGCGTATACAATCACATAATTGCATGCTCGCTAACCGTCAAGCCATGCAAATTGAAAGAGAGCGCATTGATGCGGAAATCACTTGGAGTATACATAACTCTATCGAAAGCACTACGGCATTAATCGAAACTAAGAGCTTATCATTAAGCACATATAATCACATAACGGCATGCTTGCTAAATAGCCAAACCATGCCAATCGATCAGTTCAATCACGTTAACTCATGCTTGCTAAATAGCCAAGCCATGATTAACAACAATCTTCAACTTAATTCCGGCTAAATCTAGCCCAAGAAAAGTTTTTAAAGTTATAGGATGTTCACGGGCCTGAAAGCCATGGATGCATATCAAAATAGATTTTTATCATCGTAGGGTGCTCACACGCGGATCCATACCCAATCATTGTAGAGTGCTCACACGCGGATCCATACCCTATCATTGTAGAGTGCTCACACGCGGATCCATACCCTATCAAATGGTCAAGTTTGCCATATTATCAAACTCTGTGCATTCTTCACGGTGCCCCAAGCACGATCGTCACCGGCTTGGCTGCCAACCGCGGGATTTATCGAGCTCGCACACCAATCACGACCGCTCCTACCC
>BQNB010170533.1:0-13666 GCA_026074375.1 Tanacetum coccineum | reverse complement strand
AAGAACTATAAATACCTCTTCCAACTTTGGAAGAGGTAAGCATCTATTTATTTTACACACACTCTTAAGTGTGTTTTACTTATTTCTCTCTCAACTATTCTCTCTCTCTAACTTTCTCTCTCTAGATCTCTTTAGATCTATACATGTTTGTGTGAATTAGGGAACCTACAGATACACATTGTATGTTTGTAGATACATAATTAATTGTTTGTTTTGTGTGCTGAATAAAGTGTCTGAACTAGAGGATATTATCGATTATGCCCTTTTATTTGAAATAAGTGCTAAATAAAAAATAAATTGGATAAAAATAGCGGGATGAGAAATATGTAAAATAAAAATAAAAATGATGACTTAATTTGAAGACCTTTAACTCGTGCTTTTTCTATACGGTCATCTATTTATTTTAAGCATCTAACAAACACTCAACTAATGACTAAATAAATATACCTATTTATGAATTAAGTCTGTTTAAATCATTATCAACCACTTTGAGAGGAGAATTGTTGGTTTGACCGACGGACTACGTGGGAAATACGAGATCTAGGCAAGCCGCTACATGTTCTCCCCTTGCCCTTGAACGATACACTTCGTAAGTTAGTAATAACTAGCATGGTACTCGCGCAAAGCAGCGGTTTTGAGGGCATTAGAAATGAAAAAAACTAAAAATTAATAAAAATATATCAAAATGTATGTCAAATTAAAGAGCACAATTTTTTTTTTAAATATGATGAATTTAGATCATAAAAAAAGTAAATAGATATAAAGATATTTCAATTTAAAAATAAGGGTATTTTTTAATTAAGAAATGACGCATGTAACTCTAAGATGTGGTTCTCTAAAATGAGATGGATAGTCAAAATTGCATATCTTTATATTTTTCATAATAAGTAAGTTTAAAAGTCTGAACTTTTAAGACTGTCTAAAAATAAAGTTTCATAAATGCTTTATAATAGAATATAGATATAAATTAATTAGTAAATTGCATAAATCGTCCCAAAAGTTTGGCCAAATTGCATGTTTCATCCCAAACGTCACGAAAGTGCAAGGATCGTCCTTGTGGGAAACCTTTGTTGCAAGTATCGTCCCTGTGAGGAAACATTTGAGGAAACCTTTTGTGCAATTATCGTCCCTGCAGGGACGATACTTGCACCAAATGTTTCCCCACATGGACGATCCTTGCACTTTCGTAATGTTTGGGATGAAACATGCAATTTAACCAAACTTTAAGGACGATTTATGCAATTTACTCTAAATTAATAAAAATAGTTGCAAGCCAATGTTGCAAGGACATAATTGTTAACTATCCAAACCGTTTTCCTCGGTTGTTTTTTTCTTAACGGCAAATTTTTACAAGTTACAACACATATTTCACAATTTTATCTCGCATGTTTTCAGTAGATTTGAACTCACAACTTCTAGATTGATGGGCCACTCATATACCGCTGGATTGATTGTTTGAATCTACAAAAGGAACAAACTAACATGGACAAGAACTAAGAAATAAAAAGGTAAATAAGGAGGAATTAAATATATACTTCCTAAAATATATAACTTTTATGAGAACAACAGTTTATTATACGTTTATGACATCATGAGCACAACTACAAAGGGGAGTAAACAAAATAATTTAACAATTACTAGTAAATTAAACAACAATCGATACTACAATCAAATGAATACATTTGGTAACTTAAATTAGAATGTCGATCAACTAGAAAATAAGATTCGGATTTGGCATTGGTGCAGTTTTATGGGATACCAGTGTTAGTTAACTCATACCTAGCGATACCCATAAACAACATCCATAGGCTATGCATCTTCACCTTCACAGGAACAACAACATATGAATCTAACCACAACCTTCACTACCCTTGAGAACACGTCACCACGAACATGAATGTTTATGTTAGCTTCCGCCATTTTTCTCTTTCTGACCGATGTATGCCAAATACTGATTTATATAGGATATATTATGTTTGTGATGTATATAGTTGTATTAACTCGGCTCTCTTCATAGCACATTTATATAGAATGGCTGAGTATGCTTCTCTATCTTATTAGGAACACAAATCATGTATAATTTACCCATACCTGTCAAACATTTTCTTGTTAGTTTCTATAATCTCTTTGAAATTCAATAAGGTTAGTGTGGATTTTCCATCATTGGTTGCAGGTTGTGACGAAGTTACTTCGTTACCTCTTAATTATATTGTCATATTGTGTTACTTCACTTACTTGTGCACACTTTGCCACACTACTTCAATTCCATCACATCCATAGTAGCTTCCAATCATTTTTCTTGAAGTTTCTATACACGGGCGGCTTAACTTTCGCGGAGGCCTAAAACGAAGCTTTAAAACGGGGTCTTTTTATGAAGTTATTTGCCGAAAAATTGTTTATATAGAATTTACCTTTCTAGCTTTTTTCGATGCAAAATATTTGATTAATTTTTTAAAATCAATATCGTACAATATTTCATTTTCAATCGATAAATGAGCCAATACATTTAATCTTTCTTGTGACATTTTTGATCTTATAGAATTTTTAATTAACTTACGTTTTGAAAAACTACTTTTCACTGAAGCAACTGTCACTGGAACGGTTAACATTATTTTATATGCAATATAAGCGCTAGGGAAAGAATTTAGATTTCTAATATAGTTAAGTATATCAATCGGTGTATCATTTTTTAAATGTATAATTTCTCTCAAAACTCTTAGTTCGTTTTTTTAGCTTAGCACCAATATTTCTCCAGTCATTACTACCCTTAGCTATTTTACTTTTACATGAAGCAGTATTAAACAACTTACAACAAAAGCAAAAAACTCTATCAAGTTCTACCGAATACACGAGCCATCTCCTTTCGTGTTTTTCCCCATTCGCTAAGTGATGAATATAAAGTGTCGAGTTAAAGTGCCTTGATGATTCATCTTTTGGAAAATCCATATCATAAACTTTTATTGGACCAATTTCAACTAGTAAGTCTGAGTTTCATTGACTTGGATCAAAAATATTTTTAGGATATGAATAAGGTAACTCGTCAGTTTGTTCTTTTTTAGCTTCATGAGCATAACCTTTAGGATCAACATGATTTTCTTGATTATTTGATAGTTCTTCCATAATAATCTCATTATCTTTTATGTTCGAAACATTATTTTGATCATTAGAAGGTCGTTTACTAATATTTTCTGGTTTGTCTTTTTTTGTGATTACTACATAATTATGCATAGACCCTGCTTGAGCTCTATCGGAAGCCTCGCGTTTTAACCCTTTTTGTAGTTTTGAGTAACCCGACTCATATTTTCGAGTAGACATTGATATGTAATATGTTTTTGATAAAAGATCAACTAAACAATTGTTTTACACTATAAGATGGAAAGTAAGAACAATAGAACCTGATTGAGTGATTGTAGATGACCACGTTTGCCACAACGCCACTTAAGTCCGATTACTCTAATATAGTTGTACGTGAAAGTGTAGAACCTGATCACCTAAAAACAACAATTGTTGTATATAAAACAAACATAAACCTATAGAAATAGAAGAGAGAAAAATGGAAAGTAAATGAACAATGAGAAACCTGATTGAAGATCAATCTGCGCATTCAAGACCCACTTCCCACTTTTCTTTGCCACATTGATAACAAACTAAGCACTTCTACCCACAACAAAGCGCCCACTTAAGGGTGTAGACCGAATACTTCAAAAAATATATTGTTACGTTAACAGTAGAATAACCAGCGATCACCTAAAAAAAAAAAACATAGACCTCTACAGTATAAAATAACAGACTGAAAAATAATGTATATCAATAATAACATGATTTTAAAATAAAAAATTAATTATCCTCAAATGTAAAGTGTAGTAAAAAGAAACCAAAACACAAGAAAATAAAATAACAAAAATACTAAACAAGTAAATAAAACACCATAAATACCCTTTTGTGAAAATCTACTATTTCGCACTTCTGGACCCACTTCTCTATCCCACCAACGAACCACTAACTCACGACTTCCACTTTCACCAACTTCTCCTAGACAAACTTCTCCGCACGAGTGTTGTCTATTCTCTCCAGAGATTCTCCGTTAGTAATGTAGATGATCGCGTAATTCCCGCCGAAGAGGGACCCCTTGATTAAATTCTTAAAAAAATAAATTTAAAAAAATTAAAAAAAGGAGTATTGGTGCAAAATGAGAGTAAAATTGGGAATAACCTGATTAATGGAGAAAATGGGTCTGTCAATGAGTTCCAACAAGGTAAGAAGGACAATAATGACCGCCGGTAAACAGCATAAAATGGTTGTATGAATGATTGTCAATTCTCCCTAAAATAAGAAATAAAGGTCAATAGCAATCCCTGCCAATCAATGAAGGGCATACAATTGTACAAAGGAAAAGACCATCTACAGATTTTAAAAAAAAAAAAAAAAAACCCACATGAAAAACAAAAACAAATCCCCCCCATTTCCACTCCACCCCAAACGACCAAACATTATCAAATCAATCCAAAAAAAACCCCCCCCACGACCCCCCATGTCGCAAAAACAATTAACAAACCAACCACACACTTGAATACCATATCATAACTAACTTAGAAGCTCAGATCCCCAAACCTCAAGACAATCCCAAACAACTCCCCAACTCCCCCACATTCCCCGTCCCCCCTCCCCCCCCCCCTCCCACTCCCCCGCCCCCGCACCCCCCCACCAACCTCCGTCTCCAGACTCCCCACTCTAAAACAACCCACCCTCTTCCCACTCCACCACCAAACCCACCAGCCTCTCCTTACACCAAATTGTTATCCCCCAATACCACCCCCCCACTCGCACTAACCCAACCCTACCCCTCAATACCCAAGATGCAAATGCTTAGTAGTATAACACGCCCAAAACACCATCCCCTCATTTTGCTTGACTTCACACCTATATATCTCCAAAAGCCCCCAAGTATAAACTTCAAAACACTGTCTATATAAACAAAAACCGTCGATGAAGCCATTAAAAAAGGAATCCACGCAGATCAATCAACACCAAACCCACGCCCCCTTGAATTCTAGTAAATGAGGAATAAAAAAAGAACAATCAAAATACAATATCATTTACCCTCCTGGGATATAGACTATAAGAAAACAATGATGCCTATGAATATTCAGCAGTTTTATTTTGGGTAGGGGGATCAAATAAATCCTAGCACGTTCAAACTACTACATTATTCAGGAGCGAAATATAAGAAATTTTAAGTGTTTAAATTACCAGTAAATACCTCCTACAACAAGTCATCAATCATAGCTGGTGTTCTACTTTTTCCGTCAAAAATTTGGGAAATAAGAACCCAAAAAACAATAAGAGACCTAAAAAATCAACCTATCTCAACCTAAAACATATGAAGCCGACCCCGAGACCTGAGGTAAACTCCACCCCTAACGCCTAACTCAAAACCTAAGACGACACCTGCCCCTAAGACTCCACAAACTTGGCAACATTATATCCACCCCACCCCCAACACTCACCAACCCGCAGACAAGAAATAAAACACGCTTACCCTCCACTCTACTAGATTTAATTTAGGTTAATTCCTCCTTCAAGTCATATGCTGTTCACTTTCGTCATACCCAAACAATAAGATTCCTAAATGCACATAAGATCAAATATTTTGAACGGTTGCCAACTATCTTTCGCAATCGAGTAAGAAAGAACTCTAGGCTTTTGAACAAATAAAAAACATTATTCAGTATATTTTTCTAAGTCAAACTTGTGATCCTAAAAGCTACTAGTTATCGCGTCACTATAGGTTTGTTAGAACATCTTTAATTATTCACTTTAGATTTCTATCTTTTTATGTGTAAATGATGACATCAAATAACGTTACTTTTATAGCATCATTTATCCCATGGAAATTACCCATTTTGTATAATTATTGCAAGAATTGTTACTTAATCGTTTATATTTGAGAATTACAGTAATTATGGAGTACTTGGTGAAGATTAGCTAAAAGGTACGCATTCTAGAACTTAGACGAAGAAATATGAAGAAACTGACTCTGACATCCTATACGCCGTATCCATCAAGGAAGATACAGCGTATTTGTGTCTGCACTTCACAAGAAACCACGAAGATACAAAGTCCAATACGCTGTATCCAAGAGACATCCATACGCCGTATTCAAGATAAAGTAATAAAATATTCTGGAAGATTTCGAACGTGGTCCTACTCCAAAAAACCCCCGATACGCCGTATCCAACTCTCTCGATACGCCGTATCGACCAAATTCCAGACATTATAAATAGAAAACCTAAAAATGGGTTTTCAGTGTGCTTGATCATATTTTCGATACCTTAACCACAAAAATCAATTTTCAAAAGACAAGAAGTGCAAAAGAGGTCAAGCAAAGCTACTAATTTCATAGGAAACACCTTGTAATATCCTATACTCTAGTAATCGTTTGATTTTTGGTATTATTCGTTTAACTCGGTTAGTTTACCTTGGTTGAATTATTACTCTTGTATTGATCACAATGATTAAGGGCTAATACCCTTAGGTATTAGCCATGGTTATAAAGATTTAAATATTTGGTTTGTTTATATCGAATGCTTAATTTATCGTTGATTGCTTGTTTATGTTTATCAATTTATACTTGTTTACGTGCTTTTGTATGCGACCTATCATTCAACTGAATCTAGTTATACCAACCAAGTTAGCTAGATGTCGGGATGACTCTTCATATAGTGATTTATATATCTAGATCAATAGAATCACAAATACGGCCCTATCTTTGCCTTTAGATTAGTGAGCTTAGCTGGACCAGCAGGTGAACCTGGGATCAACGAGTACGTTCTTAGTCAATTGGGAAAGACTTGGACAGTGGACTACTAGTATATAAATTGCCATTAAGCACTAAGTGGGTAGAGTCTCTATGAGCTAGGGTTTTAATAAGAACACCATCATTAATCTCCTATGATAGATTATAATCAGCAAATAGGATGTTTTATGCGGATGCGTTTAATTGTGACAGAATTCTACGTGTCTAGGTTTTAAGAAGAAGTACCGCCTAAATCTTGAAATAATATGCCGCCTCGAGATAAGCACTCATTGCACTAAATAAACAAACCAACGTTTTAATTGGATTAGTCATGGTTAATACAGTTTTCTTATATTTGGCTAGACCGCTCTTCTATCTTCTGTCTGTCTGCTTGTGTTACCACAAAACCCGTGCCAGTCTCTCAGACTGAACCCCCCCCCCTTATCCGTTAGAATTAGGATTAACATAAGTTTAGTATAGGTCTAACATAGAATAAAATTAACATAGTTTAAACTAACTTAATTTAGTTAATCAAAATATTGATAAAATAAAAGATTAGTCTCGCTCTTAGTGATCGACACTCTACTTACCACGAAACTCCATCTGATCGGGTACACTGGCTGTTAAAGTGTTGTTTTAGGTAAAGTCGGCAAAATATAAATTTAAAACTTGAAAACATAAATAACATCTACACGACGACACATCAAGTTTTTGGCGCCGTTGCCGGGGAGTGAAATTTTAATCTTGATTTTTATTCAATATTTTGATTTTTAACATTAGATTAACTTCACCCCTAGGATTAATGTAATTTAGATTAATTAGTGTAATTTAGATTAATTAGTGTAATTTAGATTAGTGTAAAATTTTGTATATTTGTGTATTACTGTTTGTTTGCATATTGTATTTCTGTAATACGGCGTATTCAGTTTACTGAACACGACGTATTAAGCTATTTGGCAGTTGTCTTTCCTAGCAAATTTATTACAGGTAAAATGGACGACCCCAACATTACTATGGAAGAGTATATCAGGCTTGAGGAAGAAAAAGCTCGTAGGCATAGTAAGGTGTATAACTAGGAAACGGCTACGTATGGTAGAATCTGGTATGACGATGATGTTCACGACCTCAGATCTGTTGAAACCGAATTCCCAGCTATAGTCTTTAATGACACATTAACGACTGAAGTAGCACTCTCGTGTGAACCTACAGTAAGTCCTCTTAACGACAATAAATCGACTTTAGAATATCGTTTGACAAATCCGACGATGAAGATTACACTGTAATTTTTGACGAAAATTCAGTTTCTTATAAAATAATTTATGTCGATAATTTGAAAGCTGATTCGGAGAATGATAATGATAAAGTCAATATGCCTTCGTTTCCGTCACTTGAGCCTACGGTCAGTTATTTTAATGATTTAGACTACCTTAAAGATTTTGAGAATGAATTTCCAGCCATTGTCTACAATGATGCTCTAACGTCTAAATTAGATTTCTTAACTGAACCTTCTATAAATCCTCAACATATCGATGAATTTAATTTAAAAGATGAAACATCATTGTCCGAATGTGATGGAGAGGAACAAAACGTTTTATACTTTAATGATCTATTTCCTTTCAACGTAATCTATCCCAATGGTTTAAAATCGGATGAGGACAATGATGATAAAAAATCGATACAGAACAGCCCTCAGGGGATATATTTGTCATACCGTTACCTGATGAGATAAATACCAATTTTGGTGCCTATGCACAAGGGTCAAATAAGCTTTTGAAAACAAGTCATGATACATCAAGTGAATTTTTCAAAACTAAATTTTTTATTAAGGAATTAAATGTTAATATCATGACTTGGAATTATATTCACGAATGGAAGCCATTAATCTTTATAATTAAAAATCTATGTGTGTCATTTGGCATTCCCTTTGTCCCCACACCTAGATCACCTCAGACTAGGGTCCCTTTTTCTCAGACACGTCTCTGTAGGGCACAAAAGACTGTCAGACTTGAGCCACCCATGTCAGCATCCATGGAGGCACGCATTGCTGAGCATACTGCTGCACATATACCACCCACCAGCCCTGCCTATGATCAGGCACCATTAGGTCATAGGTCAGCCATGATCCGTATGAGAGGTGACATCCCCAAGGAGGACATGCCACCTCGGAGGAGATTTATACTTGTTGCTCCCCCACCTGGGTGTGATGTAGTAAAGAGTTATGCTGCTGCTGCTAGAGCACCTAGAGGTCAGTATGAATTTAGGTTGAGTACTCTTGAGGCAGATGGACAGGGATTGATTTCGCAATCCTGGTCATGATGCCCGAAACTATTGCTAGAGCTGCAGACAGAGCAGAAGGACGGTTGTTAGTTAGAGCTTTACAGGCTTCTGGCATATGATGATGAATTCATCGAGAAGTTAACTTGAGGGTAGCTACCAGCCAGATACGGGCAGGCAAAGATAGTAGAGGATTTCTATACACAGCAGCAGGATGCTTGGACTGACCGCAGAGACAGTTAGACTCGAGATATGATGTCGTTGAGAGGCCAAGAGGACTAGCTTCTGAAGACAGAGTTTGCATGGAGTAACCAGGCATAACCTTAAAGCAAGACTGCTGAACAGGGCATTATTCGCGCGACGTGAGACACGTGGAGACTCACGATGAGTCGTATGGGAGGTGGCATGCGCCAGAGAGCTTAAGGATGAAGCAGCCAGACAATGATGCGTACCCATGATACTAGAGGGCTAGGAGCTTAAATTGATACGCTCGTATAGAGATACAGACACTCTCACAGCCAACATATGTCTATCACACTCTGAATCTAGCCCACCTATCATGAGCTACCTTCTCATCTGTTAATTACGAATCTCACTATCTTATTTGCCTCCTGCTTTTCACTTTCTTCCCCACTAGCTATCTTTAGTCTACTTATTGTGAGCGAGATACAAGCTATTTACTCTTATGGATGCAACTAGTCTCTCATCTCAACACACACACCGTCCTCTCAAGGTACGACAATACATCCATTTCGTCCTCACTTTACTGCTCCGTCTTTTATAGTCTCACATTATGATACCAACATACAGCGCTTCTGCATGACTCTCTCTGTCAGTTATACGATCTTATCTGCGATTCATGCGACTATAAGTTCTTGAATACACATGCAACTCTTTCGCACATTCTTAACTTCATCTATTCAGCTCACACCACTCACATAGTTCGTCGTATTATCTACTATTATACACGTCTCATACTATCTCCGAGATCTGTACAATCATGACTGTATAAATGAAATTACTCACATATATATGAGGATTCTTGAGTGATTGCACAAGTATTAACTGCAGCTATTATTATTTAGCACTGTGCGTAGTGTTCTCCTTTCTGTTTTTTAGTTAATTTAGTTTAGATTTTAGTATTCCATAACTTGTCTTTAAAAATCATAAAAAAGCCAAAAATAGTTAGCTTAGCTTAAAATTTTGAATTCTAGCTTAAATTAGTTGTTGAATTTTGTTTATTAAGCTTGTTAAATGATGTCTAGTATCTGGTAATTAGGTTTAGATCACTAGTTTTCTAAATCATAAGCTTAATCAAGTCTATCATAAGGTTAAAGGAGTGTTTGGTTTTATGCAGTTTGACCTCTTAAAGTCAAACTGCATTGTGAATTTTGCTTGAGATAGTTGTGCAATCAATTTTAATTAGTTTAGAAAGAGTTTTCATAAGTTAAATTTCAAATTTGAAAAAGTAGGGCTTAATATCATTGTCTCAGCACCAGGGTACTTAATCCCTTTCTCTTTGATTGTAAAAGTCTGATCCAAGCCTTGGAAGGCTTGGATTTGGATTGCTAAGTGTTTGTGTACTCTCATTAAGTAGGTTTAATGTAGTAGATACTAATTTGGTTACCTGAATTTTGGATTTGTGCACGAGCCATTTGCATCAGCAGTACTAACATCAGTTAGTACTGCTGAACTTTTGAACTTCATTTCAGCTTATTATTGTAGGGTCTAGGGGTTTATTTTCATATAGCTTATAGAATAGTCATAGCTTAATATAGAATAGGACTTGCCTTTCATTTTCTAGCTTAATTAGTTAAGATAATACAGATTAAAAGTTTTCAAAAAAAAAATCCAAAAGCCAGAAACAGTAGGTCATATACAGTAGCTTTAAAATTTAGATTTCTTACTTATAGGTTTAGATTTTATAAACTAGAATAGTAGCTTATAAGTAGTTTAGCTAGTTTTTAAAAGCTCAGGAGCCAGTTTAGCTTAATAAGGATTTTAGCTTATTAGAATTTTAGCTTTTAAGAGTTTATTTCTGAGTTTTGCATTTTGATTTTGAATTTCAGTTAACATAAAGTGTTTAAATGGATCTTAGCTTATTAAAATTAGCTTAAGCACATCTCAAGGGACTTTGAACATCTTTTATTTTTCAATTTGAGCTTAATTTGAGCTTTTTATATGTGGTTAAGTAGAATCAAGCAAAAGCAAGCTTAAACACCCACTTTCTGTAACAGATTTTTCATAAGCTCTTTTAGAGCTTAATTTTGAGTTTCAGTTAAATTTGTTTTTACAAAGAGTGCTCAAAATCATGTCCTTTATAAGTTTCAACTCTTAGTTTTTACAAAAAGTAAAAAATACAAAAAAAGGGTTTGGCTAGTTTTGAACTCAAGACCTCACACACACAAACCACACGTCTTACCAATATGCTACAATAGCTCATCCATTCACCTGTTCCCACATTTAATACTTGTAGACGTTTTCATTTCCTTTTTCATTAAAAAGCCGTAGCATAATAAGCTGTTTTCACAGCTTATTTGATAAGCTGTGCTTATCCTTTCATTTTTCATTTGAACTTTGTTACTTTTTAGATTTTTCCCTGAATTTTTGGCATTTTTTTATTTAGTATATTATTTTTAATCATTTTTCTTAAGTTTAAAGTTTCGAAAAATTATAAAAAATAGAAAAAAGTTTTATAAAATTACAAAAAAATAGTTTTTAGCATTAGATTAAATACTTTTAGGTTTACATTCAGTAAAATCATTTTTACACTTTTTATATTTTAATTTTCATTTTTGAGCCTTTAATTTTAAGTTTAAAAATAGGATTTTAATTTTAAAAATAGCTAAAAATAGTTTTCTGGGTTTTTATAGTATTTTAGATTTTTCTAAGTTTAAAAATCATTTTTCTAAATTTTTAGGACTTAATTTGCTATTTTTAGGATTTAATTAGATTAAATTAGTTTTAAATTCATAATAAATCAAAAAATGTTTTTCTTTTTCTTAAAATTTTCTTTTGTCTTAATTAAGGTTTGTATTTTTGTTTGAATTTTTAGAGTTAAATTTAGTGTTACTTACATATTTGGCGCGTTTGATTTGTTTCACGTTTATGTTAAGTGTTAATTGTTTTTAATTGCTTGTCTTTAATAGTGCTTTTTCTTAATTAGTAGTTATAGAAAACCAATCAATCTTCGAAGTCATTCTAATCAATATCAATATCAAGCGGGTTTCAATTTCTCAAATCGTTAGAAAACGACCCGGGAAATCATACTTTCCGGAAAACATACGTATATTATATATTATATATATCTTTTAAGAGTGAATTTTCCTTAGAGAATTTTATTAATTTCTCTTGTGGTATTATATTATATATTTTATTAGTGTATAAAAACAACAATCAACTGCCAGTCCTGAAGTTAATACTGGTCGTTTTAAACTTAATATTGTTGATCCATCAGTTAACTACATATTGTTATATAATATATATCTAGTTCTAGATCAAGGAGTGCCCCTAAAGACTGTTCACAATGGGTCTCGTCATACACTTGAAGCCACTGATGTGAGTTCTTCAGTGATGAAGATTGAACCAGGAAGTTGATTTGGGAAAACATCACAAATTCCTATACAGTTCTAACCACTCCCAATACAAGAATTCATAAAGATCACCCAATTGAAAATGTGATTGGTGATGTGAAGTCATCAATTTAGACAAGAAGAATGACAAAACCTACTTCTGAACAAGGGTTTCTCAGTGCCGTATATAAACAGAAAACACATGAGACCTTGCATACTTGTTTATATACTTGTTTCCTATCATAGATTGAACCCACAAGCATTGCTAAAGCTCTATCTGATTCATCTTGGGTGGAAGAAATGCAGCGGGGAAGAACTTCTGCAAAGTATCTAACATAATAATTGGTGATTTTTTAATAGATGACATAGTATTTGGGCCTGCTATCCAACGGGACTAACTCGTTATTCATCTCTAGGTTGTTATCTTGTCTATTGGAATTTGTTAGATCTTTGTAGTGCGGTAATTAGTGACTAAAACTTCGTTTTATAACTTTAGTTGTTTTTATGATATGAAATGACACATCACTTGAACTTTTGATTTACGTGTTCCAGTTCACATTGTAGGTAGTAAAGAAGAGACATTTTTTAATTCCCAGGCACGGTTAGAATCTAAAGTCTGTACTCAACTTGCTTACATGATACCACTTCGAGTGGGTATGTTCCTTACTAATTTATCATTTGAATTCCGTTTAGCCTTGCATAGGCTAAGGCTGTTTCTATAACAACCCAAGAATTTTCATCAAACGCAAAACTTATTTTACTATTATCACAATTGTACGGGGAAATTTTTCGCTTTACTTGCATTGTCAATATCTCATTAAGCAAGGTAACTTGTATAACTAAAGTAAACGAGCTTACGCAACCTATCTATGGCCATCCTGTCTTCATATATGTCAAGAAAACATCACAGTATGTCAAGTCAATATCATCATATCCTTATTACAAAGTACATTATTCCTATAATGTACCATTCGCAACGTTATATCAAAACGGGCTCTAAACCGTTATCATATACCTCCAAACC
>BQNB010170532.1:0-13666 GCA_026074375.1 Tanacetum coccineum | reverse complement strand
AGTTGTATATTCTTCACTTGGATGACTCAAGACTTTGTCCTTTTCTTTGTCTTTTCCATTCCGTGCTTGGATTTGCTTGCTTTTGGCTTTCTTTTTGTCCTTTTCTTGAATATCCGTTCCTGCACAATACAAATGCAAACATACAAATACAATGTATTTTTGGTATGTTTTTAGTCTTTTAAGTATGTTATTAATGGAGAATGGTATGTGTAATTAAGCACATACCAGTCCCCGTAGTCTCGAATAAATAATCCGAACATATATTAATTTATACTTAGACATATTCCAACAATGAGTAGATTTGATCCGTTTTTGAAACGATGGCATTCAAATCATCATTTTCTTGCTTCATTATAATTTTCATCTCTCCTAAAATGACACAAATTTGTGCCTTCAATCTGGCTATTTTGTGTGGCATTATACTATGTTGTCGATACAAATATAAACCTGAATACAAATAAGGGAAATATACCATAAGCTTTTACCTTTTAGCATCTGCCTCAAATCCCTCAATCTGTCTACTTTGACTTTGCAGGGCATCACTATATACTTGTAAGCCTTGCTTAGCAACATAATCTGTATGCATGAACCACTTCTTTCAACACACATGCTAAATTAAAGCGTTTATTTGGAAAGGGGTCTTGTTCGGCATACACCCAACGATTTATGAACCAAACTTCATAATTTATGATTTTGCTATTTAACTAAAAGAAATCACATATCGTTAACTTACTTGAGTGCTAGTTGAATGTGTTGGAGACGGTAGTAGAAAACTGAAAGATCCCCATAACTTTTCATTGTATCAGGATGGTCGAGCCCGAGTTCTCTCTCGTTAATATCCAAAGCCCTTTGTTGATAAATAGTTGCCTATATACAAATTTAACATCACATATATAAGCCTTTAAACCACCATATTTTCAGTATAAAAGTGGATTGTTTTTTTTAATTAAGCAGGGGTTATCATATTGAACCCAAACTCACTAAACATTAAAACATTGAGTAATGCTATACCTGGGCAGCAATTATAAAATAGGAAGCATACGTACTTTAACGGCCCATGTTTAGTAATTCAACATGTTTGCTTCAGCCACAAATTTAACATCACATATATAAGCCTTTAAACCACCATATTTTCAGTATAAAAGTGGATTTATTTTTTTGAATTAAGCAGGGGTTATCAAATTGAACCCAAACTCACTATACGTTAAAACATTGAGTAATGCTATACTTGGGCAGCAATTATAATTCAGCATGTTGTACCCCTGCTTACAAACTTGCAGACCTGCTTTAGCACAATCAAGTTCTGTAGTTTGGAAAAACTTGGTAGCCTGGAGTGAACGGAATAGTATGTGTATCTTAGGAGAATATTTATTTTGTTGTTATTTGGGTTTTTTATACTGAATTTATAATACAAAATTCAATCTTGGGCAGGCAAATTACTGAAGCATGTAAAGACTATTTTAATTATTAATTATGTGGCCATGACTGTCAATATTGGATATCTAGTTGCTATATAGACTTAAATCAGTTGATTGAATCTAGGGATCTTTAGGTAACTCTATTTTTATCGCAAATTAGTTTTTCTTACAACCTGAACACACATACAGATCATGCTTGCAAGATGCAATAGTCATTTTGTGTTACTATATTATATTGGCAATTAGGTCTTCAGTTCAAGAATTTAAGAGTGTTAATCTAGGCTGTCTAATACTATTTTGATCATGATCTATTCAAGAAATTTAGAGGGATAATATGTCGATTGAAAACAATTATACAACAGATTGAGGGTGATAGTCTACTGCATACATACTGCTGCTTTGTGTTCTATTGCTATCTCCTTTCTTTTTAGTGGCTGCTTGTTTTTATGTATGGTCCAGGTCAGGTCTATGCAAAATAAGAGGGGTTTTTTGATGCAAACTGGGAATGGTGCAAGGTAGTTTCTCTTAAGGAGTGTCAAGTTGTTTTGGCATACTGTTTTTTTTTTTTGCAGGTTGGGTTTGTTAGTTTTTAATCTAGCGTTATGTATTTTTATGTCTTTGGGTTGTAAAGTAATTTCATACATTACTTTCTAAGCAATTTAGTGATATATTTTACATGTCAACCGTACTTTTCCTAAAACGTCAAGTACCACAAATTTGAGGACCCCATCTTACCCAACCAAAAGCGAACGGAAGATTGTTGTGGTTCCTAACGGCACTGTTGCTACTGGAGGCGGCTGAGTTTGTTGAGATTGCGATAGTATTCCAAGGATCTCAACATCAGTTCCATACCACACCATTGCAACTGTTATACACAGCATTAATTCTGACAATACGAAACAAAAAACGACATTTCTAAAAAGATATAACATTAAACAAACTTATGATAATTCTCAACTTCTTCTGAACTTCCGAGGCTAATGAATCCCCATCACTTAAGCTTTTCCAAATTCACTAATAGCTGATGCAACGCCTTATCAGGAGCCTTTTCACTTAAATCAAACACCTAAAGACCCCAACCAAACACAATCACTGGACAAGCGAGAACATGTAATTGCTTCTCAACTTGCGCATCCCGTAACGGCACATAATCCGGTATCAAAAAATCCTTTTGAGAAATATCTTTAGAATTACAAGTTATAGTCCTATTGCTGTGAGAATATTTCTGTCCCATCAGATTTAAATTCAATTCCCAATTTACATGCGGGCATGTTAGATTTTAAAAACTGGTCTTGTATAAGGCTTGCATGAGACAAATAATATTGCTAGTTTTTGAAACATAAAGAGAGTATATACCATCTTCGCCTACTTCTACATTCCCAAGATCACCAGCACGGCGATGCTCATCATCAGAAATAGTACTTGTATTGATATTTACCTCTAATATGACCTTTCCTCTGCATCCTCAAATAATAAGAGATGTTTCAAACTTCATACATTTGTTTTTTTAATATTATCAGTTATCAGTAAACTTAATATAAGCGTGAAGGGAATACTTATCTGCACCATCCGTCAAGTGCATGAGATCAAACCACATTGAACAATTATTTTTCTTAAGATCAACACCTCGATCTCTCATTCGCTCCCTATGCTGCTGAGCAAGTCTTTCTTTTCGAGTTTGGAGTTCTTTTCGAGACGCCAGAACAGCAAGCTTGATACTCAAAGAAAAAGGTAGCATGTCCAATACATGAGATAAGATCTGTAATGAGAAAGATATCTTAGCATAAACAAAAAACCATAGAAGCAAGTAAATAGATAAAAGTTGGTATCTAACCTTTAACTCATGAAATAGATCCAATACTCCAGACATAGTATCTAAATCCATGTTGAGCTAAGTTGAAATCGGATATAAAACTTCCAAGGATTCTAACCTAGCGTTCCTTCCCACCGGCCAACTGCCCCCCTGATAAACATAGCATTATTCATAAACAAACGCACCAAAAAGATGACATTTCTAAAAAGATATAACATAAAACAAACTTACGATAATTCTCAACTTCTTCTGAATTTTAGAGGATAATGAATCCCCATCACGCTTAAGCTTTTCCAAATTCATGCAGCGCCTTATCAGGAGAACAACTTCATGTTGGAACACACTGTAGCAACCCTGAAAAGGTCATGATACTTGTTAACTAATGATTCAGTGATATGATTATGACGACAATCCACACAAAATATACTGAAAAAGAAAAAGAAAAACTTCACAAAGATTGCAAGAAATGGATCGGATAAAAAAAGTGATTCACAAATGTTTTACGTGCATCATAATAGTCGAATCTTTTTTAGTGTTACACAAAAGAGTGGTTAACTGGGACGGCGTTTCACTTCATATGGCTGAAACTTTAGGTTGAGGGTGTAGGAATTGAATCGATCCAACACTAAGCAAGTTTAAAAAATAGAAAGTTATTAACTATTGGACTTACATTTAAAAACTATGCAGTCAAATATGGAATCAGAAACTTACCACTGCCAAAGATGAAGATGATGGTTGCGATTCCAGAGGAACTTTGCCCTTGTAACTGTCTTCATCTATCAAGTTATAATAGAACATATATTGGTACAAAGAAAAATCCTTTGAGGTTAGAGAAGATATCATTCTTTTTGTTTCTTCAAACTGGTATGCGTAGCGTTTCTTAACCTCTCTGCTTTCAGTTTTCGATTACCCAATTTTTCCTCAATATGAGCAAGTCTGACTCCGGTTTGACACAACAAATGGGCTTTCGAATCATCATTTTCTTGCTTCATTATAATTTTCATCTTCCTAAAATGACACAAATATGTGCCTTCAATCTGGCTATTATGTGTGGCATCATACTATGTTGTCGATACAAATATAAACCTGAATACAAATAAGGGAAATATACCATAAGCTTTTACCTTTTAGCATCTGCCTCAAATCCCTCAATCTGTCTACTTTGACTTTGCAGGGCATCACTTGTAAGCCTTGCTTAGCAACATATCTCGTATGCATGGAACCAATTCTTTCAACACCTGCTAAACTTAAAGGTTTATTTGAAAGGGGTCTTGTTCGAGCTATTTACACCAACGATTTATGAACCAAACTTCATAATTTATGATTTTGCTATTTAACTAAAAGAAATCACATATCGTTAACTTACTTGAGTGCTAGTTGAATGTGTTGGAGACGGTAGTAGAAAACTGAAAGATCCCCATAACTTTTCATTGTATCAGGATGGTCGAGCCCGAGTTCTCTCTCGTTAATATCCAAAGCCCTTTGTTGATAAATAGTTGCCTATATACAAATTTTAACATCACATATATAAGCCTTTAAACCACCATATTTTCAGGTAGTGATTGTTTTTTTTCATTAAGCTAGGGGGTTATCATATTGAACCAAACTCATAAACATTAAAACCATTGAGTATGCTATATCTGCGGCAGCAATTATAAAATAGGATGACATACGTACTTTAAGGCACTAAGTTTAGTAATCAACATGTTTTGCTTCAAGCCACAATTTAATACATAATAAATAAGCTTTAAACCACCATATTTTCAGTATAAAAGTGGATTTATTTTTTTGAATTAAGCAGGGGTTATCAAATTGAACCCAAACTCACTATACGTTAAAACATTGAGTAATGCTATACTTGGGCAGCAATTATAATTCAGCATGTTGTACCCCTGCTTACAAACTTGCAGACCTGCTTTAGCACAATCAAGTTCTGTAGTTTGGAAAAACTTGGTAGCCTGGAGTGAACGGAATAGTATGTGTATCTTAGGAGAATATTTATTTTGTTGTTATTTGGGTTTCTTGTACTGAATTTATAATACAAAATTCAATCTTGGGCAGGCAAATTACTGAAGCATGTAAAGACTATTTTAATTATTAATTATGTGGCCATGACTGTCAATATTGGATATCTAGTTGCTATATAGACTTAAATCAGTTGATTGAATCTAGGGATCTTTAGGTAACTCTATTTTTATCGCAAATTAGTTTTTCTTACAACCTGAACACACATACAGATCATGCTTGCAAGATGCAATAGTCATTTTGTGTTACTATATTATATTGGCAATTAGGTCTTCAGTTCAAGAATTTATGTAGTGTTATCTAGGTGTTTAATACTATTCTTGATCACTGATCTATTCAAGAAATAGAGGGATAATAAGTGATTGAAAAACAATTCTACAACTGATTGAGGGGGTGATAGGTCTTACTGCCATACATAATGCCTGCTTTGTGTTCTATTGCTATCTCCTTTCTTTTTAGTGGCTGGTTGTTTTTTTGGTATGGTCCAGGTCAGGTCTAGGGGGTTTTTTTGTTGCCAAATGGGCATGGTGCAAGGTTGTTTCTCTTAAGGTGTGTCAAGTTGTTTTTGGCATACTGTTTGTTTTTTTTTGTGCAGGTTGGTTTTGTTAGTTTTTAGCTAGGTTATGTAGTTTTATGTCTTTGGGTTGTAAGTAATTTTATACTAAACTTTCAAAGCAATTTAGTGATATATTTGACATGTCAACCGTACTTTTCCTAAAACGTCAAGTACCACAAATTTGAGGACCCCATCTTACCCAACCAAAAGCGAACGGAAGATTGTTGTGGTTCCTAACGGCACTGTTGCTACTGGAGGCGGCTGAGCTAAGTTGAGATCGGATATCATTCCAAGGATCCAACCAGCAGTTCCATCCCCACCTGCAACCTGATAAACACAGCATTATTCATAAACAAACGAACCAAAAAAACGACATTTCTAAAAAGATATAACATTAAACAAACTTATGATAATTCTCAACTTCTTCTGAACTTCCGAGGCTAATGAATCCCCATCACTTAAGCTTTTCCAAATTCACTAATAGCTGATGCAACGCCTTATCAGGAGCCTTTTCACTTAAATCAAACACCTAAAGACCCCAACCAAACACAATCACTGGACAAGCGAGAACATGTAATTGCTTCTCAACTTGCGCATCCCGTAACGGCACATAATCCGGTATCAAAAAATCCTTTTGAGAAATATCTTTAGAATTACAAGTTATAGTCCTATTGCTGTGAGAATATTTCTGTCCCATCAGATTCAAATTCATTCCCAATTTAACATGCGGGCTCGTTAGATTTTAAAAAACTGGATTTGTATATATGCTTGCATGAGACAAATAATATTGCTAGTTTTTGAAACATAAAGAGAGTATATACCATCTTCGCCTACTTCTACATTCCCAAGATCACCAGCACGGCGATGCTCATCATCAGAAATAGTACTTGTATTGATATTTACCTCTAATATGACCTTTCCTCTGCATCCTCAAATAATAAGAGATGTTTCAAACTTCATACATTTGTTTTTTTAATATTATCAGTTATCAGTAAACTTAATATAAGCGTGAAGGGAATACTTATCTGCACCATCGTAAGTGCTGAGATCAAACCACATTGAACAATTATTTTTCTTAAGATCAACACCTCGATCTCTCATTCGCTCCCTATGCTGCTGAGCAAGTCTTTCTTTTCGAGTTTGGAGTTCTTTTCGAGACGCCAGAACAGCAAGCTTGATACTCAAAGAAAAAGGTAGCATGTCCAATACATGAGATAAGATATGTAATGAGAAAGATATCTTAGCATACACAAAAAACCATATAAGCAGGTAAATAGATTTAAGAATGATTGGTATTCTAACTTTTAACTAATGAAATAGATCCAATACTCTAGACATAGTATCTAAATCCATGTTGAGCTAAGTTGAGATCGGATATAACTCCAAGGATCTAACCAGCAGTTCCATCCCCACCGGCAACCTGATAAACATAGCATTATTCATAAACAAACGCACCAAAAAGATGACATTTCTAAAAAGATATAACATAAAACAAACTTACGATAATTCTCAACTTCTTCTGAATTTTAGAGGATAATGAATCCCCATCACGCTTAAGCTTTTCCAAATTCATGCAGCGCCTTATCAGGAGAACAACTTCATGTTGGAACACACTGTAGCAACCCTGAAAAGGTCATGATACTTGTTAACTAATGATTCAGTGATATGATTATGACGACAATCCACACAAAATATACTGAAAAAGAAAAAGAAAAACTTCACAAAGATTGCAAGAAATGGATCGGATAAAAAAAGTGATTCACAAATGTTTTACGTGCATCATAATAGTCGAATCTTTTTTAGTGTTACACAAAAGAGTGGTTAGACATGGGCGGGTTTCCATTAATCATGGCTGAAAACTTTAGGTTAGAGGGTGTAGGAATTGAATCGATCCAACACTAAGCAAGTTTAAAAAATAGAAAGTTATTAACTATTGGACTTACATTTAAAAACTATGCAGTCAAATATGGAATCAGAAACTTACCACTGCCAAAGATGAAGATGATGGTTGCGATTCCAGAGGAACTTTGCCCTTGTAACTGTCTTCATCTATCAAGTTATAATAGAACATATATTGGTACAAAGAAAAATCCTTTGAGGTTAGAGAAGATATCATTCTTTTTGTTTCTTCAAACTGGTATGCGTAGCGTTTAACCATCTCTGCTTTCAGTCGCTTACCCAATTTTCCCCCAATGAGCAGATCTGATCCGGTTTTGAAACAATGGCATTCGAATCATCATTTTCTTGCTTCATTATAATTTTCATCTTCCTAAAATGACACAAATATGTGCCTTCAATCTGGCTATTATGTGTGGCATCATACTATGTTGTCGATACAAATATAAACCTGAATACAAATAAGGGAAATATACCATAAGCCTTTTACCTTTAGCATCTTTGCCTCAAATCCCTCAATTGTACTCCGTTTGACTTGAAAGAGGCATCATTGTAAGCCTTGTTTAGCAACATAATTGTATGCATGAATCCATTCTTTAAACAACATGCTAAATTAAAGCGTATATTGGAAGCGGTTCTTGGTTCGTAACATCCCAACGATTTTGAACCAAACTTCATAATTTATGCTTTTGCTATTTAACTAAAAGAAATCACATATCGTTAACTTACTTGAGTGCTAGTTGAATGTGTTGGAGACGGTAGTAGAAAACTGAAAGATCCCCATAACTTTTCATTGTATCAGGATGGTCGAGCCCAAGTTCTCTCTCGTTAATATCCAAAGCCCTTTGTTGATAAATAGTTGCCTATATACAAATTTAACATCACATATATAAGCCTTTAAACCACCATATTTTCAGTATAAAAGTGGATTGATTTTTTTTAATTAAGCAGGGGTTATCATATTGAACCCAAACTCACTAAACGTTAAAACATTGAGTAATGCTATACCTGGGCAGCAATTATAAAATAGGAAGCATACGTACTTTAACGGCCCATGTTTAGTAATTCAACATGTTTGCTTCAGCTACAAATTTAACATCACATATATAAGCCTTTAAACCACCATATTTTCAGTATAAAAGTGGATTTATTTTTTTGAATTAAGCAGGGGTTATCAGATTGAACCCAAACTCACTATACGTTAAAACATTGAGTAATGCTATATTGGGCCAGCAAACTTATAATCAGCATGTTGTACCCCTGCTTACAAACTTGCAGACCTGCTTTAGCACAATCAAGTTCTGTAGTTTGGAAAAACTTGGTAGCCTGGAGTGAACGGAATAGTATGTGTATCTTAGGAGAATATTTATTTTGTTGTTATTTGGGTTTCTTATACTGAATTTATAATACAAAATTCAATCTTTGGGCACGGGCCAATATTACTGAAGCATGTAAGACTTATTTTTATTTATTAATTATGTGGCAATGATGTCAATATTGGATATCTAGTTGCTATATAGACTTAAATCAGTTGATTTAATCTAGGGATCTTTAGGTAACTCTATTTTTATTGCAAATTAGTTTTTCTTACAACCTGAACACACATACAGATCATGCTTGCAAGATGCAATAGTCATTTTGTGTTACTATATCTATTGGCAATTAGGTCTTAGTTCAAGAATTTTAAGAGTGTTATTAGGCTGTCTAATATATTTTGATCATGATCCTATTCAAGAAATTTTAGAGGGATATATGACGAGATGAAAACAATTTTACATCAGATTGGGGTGAACGATAGTCTACTTCATACATACTGCTGCTATGTTGTTCTATTGCATATCTCCTTATTTTGTTTAGTGGCTGCTGTTTTTTTGTAGGTCCAGGTCAGGTCTAGGGGGTTTTTTGTTGCCATAATGGAGGACTGGGGTGCAATGGTTGGTTCTCTTAAGGAGTTGTCAAGTTGTTTTGGCATACTGTTTGTTTTTTTTTTGTGCAGGTTGGTTTGTTAGTTTTTTAGCTAGGTTATGTAGTTTTATGTCTTTGGGTTGTAAGTAATTTCATACTAAACTTTCAAAGCAATTTAGTGATATATTTTACATGTCAACCGTACTTTTCCTAAAACGTCAAGTACCACAAATTGAGGAACCCCATTCTTACCCAACCAACAAAAGCGAAGGAACGATTGTTGTAGGTTCCTAACGGCACTGTTGATACTGGAGGCGACTGAGCTAAGTTGAGATCGGATTATCATTCAAAGGATTCCAACCAGCAGTTCATCCACATGCAACTGATAAACACTGGCATTATTCATAAACAATACGAACAAAAAAAACGACATTTCTAAAAAGATGTATAACATTAAACAAACTTTTGACTATCTTCTCAACTTCTTATGAACTTCCGTGGCTGATTGAACATCCCCATACAACTTAAGCTTTTCCAAATTCACTAATAGTTGATGCAACGCCTTATCAGGAAAGCTTTCACTTAATCAAAATCACCTTAATAAGACCCCAACCAAAACATTCTCTGGACAAGCGAGAACATGTAATTTGTTCTCAACTTGCGCATCACGAAACGGCACATAATCGTGGGTTCAAATATCTTTTTGCCGAAATATCTTTTAGAATTACAAGTCTATCTAGTCCTATTGCTGTGAGAATATTTCTGTCCTTCGATTCAAATTTCAATTCCAATTTAAATGCGGGCATGTTTAGATTTTAAAAACTGGGTCATGTATATAGGCTTGCATGAGACACAATATTATTGCTTAGTTTTTTGAAAACATAAAGAGAGTATATACCATCTTCGCCTACTTCTACATTCCCAAGATCACCAGCACGGCGATGCTTATCATCAGAAATAGTACTTGTATTGATATTTACCTCTAATATGACCTTTCCCCTGCATCCTCAAATAATAAGAGATGTTTCAAACTTCATACATTTGTTTTTTTAATATTATCAGTTATCAGTAAACTTAATATAAGCGTGAAGGGAATACTTATCTGCACCATCCGTCAAGTGCATGAGATCAAACCACATTGAACAATTATTTTTCTTAAGATCAACACCTCGATCTCTCATTCGCTCCCTATGCTGCTGAGCAAGTCTTTCTTTTCGAGTTTGGAGTTCTTTTCGAGACGCCAGAACAGCAAGCTTGATACTCAAAGAAAAAGGTAGCATGTCCAATACATGAGATAAGATATGTAATGAGAAAGATATCTTAGCATACACAAAAAACCATATAAGCAGGTAAATAGATAAAAGATGGTATCTAACCTTTAACTAATGAAATAGATCCAATACTCTAGACATAGTATCTAAATCCATGTTGAGCTAAGTTGAGATCGGATATAACTCCAAGGATCTAACCAGCAGTTCCATCCCCACCGGCAACCTGATAAACATAGCATTATTCATAAACAAACGCACCAAAAAGATGACATTTCTAAAAAGATATAACATAAAACAAAACTTACGATTAATTCTCAAAACTTCTTCTGAATTTTTGAGGATAATGAATACCAACACGATTAAGCTTTTCAATACATGCAGAGCCTTATCAGGAGAACAACCTTCATGTTGGAAACACACTGTAGAACCCGAAAAGGTCATGTAATTGTTAACTATATGAATCAGTGATATGTTTTATGAGACAATCCCACAAATATATGAAAAAGAAAAGAAAAATTCACAAAGATTGCAAGAAATGGATCGGATCAAAAAAAGTGATTACTCAATGTTTCTACATAAATACTTTGTGCATCATAATAGTTTTTTTTTTTAATTTTAAAATTAAAAAAAAAAAAAAACTCGAATCTTTTTTAGTGTTACACAAAAGAGTGGTTAACTGGGACGGCGTTTCACTTCATATGGCTGAAACTTTAGGTTGAGGGTGTAGGAATTGAATCGATCCAACACTAAGCAAGTTTAAAAAATAGAAAGTTATTAACTATTGGACTTACATTTAAAAACTATGCAGTCAAATATGGAATCAGAAACTTACCACTGCCAAAGATGAAGATGATGGTTGCGATTCCAGAGGAACTTTGCCCTTGTAACTGTCTTCATCTATCAAGTTATAATAGAACATATATTGGTACAAAGAAAAATCCTTTGAGGTTAGAGAAGATATCATTCTTTTTGTTTCTTCAAACTGGTATGCGTAGCGTTTAACCATCTCTGCTTTCAGTCGCTTACCCAATTTTCCCCCAATGAGCAGATCTGATCCGGTTTTGAAACAATGGCATTCGAATCATCATTTTCTTGCTTCATTATAATTTTCATCTTCCTAAAATGACACAAATATGTGCCTTCAATCTGGCTATTATGTGTGGCATCATACTATGTTGTCGATACAAATATAAACCTGAATACAAATAAGGGAAATATACCATAAGCTTTTACCTTTTAGCATCTGCCTCAAATCCCTCAATCTGTCTACTTTGACTTTGCAGGGCATCACTTGTAAGCCTTGCTTAGCAACATAATCTGTATGCATGAACCACTTCTTTCAACACACATGCTAAATTAAAGCGTTTATTTGGAAAGGGGTCTTGTTCGGCATACACCCAACGATTTATGAACCAAACTTCATAATTTATGATTTTGCTATTTAACTAAAAGAAATCACATATCGTTAACTTACTTGAGTGCTAGTTGAATGTGTTGGAGACGGTAGTAGAAAACTGAAAGATCCCCTAAACTTTTCATTCGTATCAGGTGGGTAGAAGCCCGAGTTCTCATCTGCTTAATATCCACAAGACCTTTGTTATAATAGTTGCCTTATACAAAATTTAACATTCACATATATATGCCTTTAAACCACCATATTTTCAGTATAAAAGTGGATTGTTTTTTTTAATTAAGCAGGGGTTATCATATTGAACCCAAACATCAACTAACATAACATTGAGTAATGTATTCCGTGGCTAGCAATTATTAAAATAGGAAGCATAGTACTTTAAACGGGCCCATGTTTAGTAATTCAACATGTTTTGCTTTCAGGCCACCAAACTTTAACATCACATATATAAGCCTTTAAACCACCATATTTTCAGTATAAAAGTGGATTTATTTTTTTGAATTAAGCAGGGGTTATCAGATTGAACCCAAACTCACTATACGTTAAAACATTGAGTAATGCTATACTTGGGCAGCAATTATAATTCAGCATGTTGTACCCCTGCTTACAAACTTGCAGACCTGCTTCAGCACAATCAAGTTCTGTAGTTTGGAAAAACTTGGTAGCCTGGAGTGAACGGAATAGGTGCTTCTTTTTTTGAGCTTTTGGTGGTCTATGATGCAACTCATTCAAAACAAAGCATTTCAACTATAACTGATAGCTAACTATAACTTTCACTGAATATGAAGGAGGGGTGCAAAAAGAATTTAATTAAATAGGCTAAGCAATTGGATCAAATAAAGTTTGTATGTAACGATAAGAAAATGAATTACTAAGAAAGCTATGCGTACAGGCGTTCTTTATACCTCTCAAACACAAGAGGGGATATCTTGGAGGAATTTTTCTGCATATCTAGAGTTCAAACCTGTTTTCGACGACTTTATGCCAATCAGAGGAACCAAATTTGGACCTTTTGTAACCAGAGGGTCCTGCAGGATAAACTCATATTCAATAATTTGATCTGTGAGGAATTGGGGATAAAGGGAAAAAAACACACCAGCCATTTTTCTCAATTTCATGCATACGGATAAACACGGATAAACACTAAAAGGCAGAAAAGAATATGAGAGCTCGACAAGAAGTGAGATGCATATAGTAAACAAAAATAAACCTGGTTTGATATTGTTTCAACCACAAGCCTCTTAAAATCTTTGTCCACTGTCATAAGCAAAATATTAAAGAAAGAATTTCATAACTAAAATTAAAAGATAAACACTAATGATAAACCCTAATGTATTCATATCAAGAATTGAAAGAAGTTTATCATTAGGG
>BQNB010170531.1:0-13666 GCA_026074375.1 Tanacetum coccineum | reverse complement strand
CTACACACACTAATTCTCAAAACCAAACACCCCCAAACTCTATCTAACATATTTCGCTTGATTCATACTCTAAAATCAAATTCGATTTTCAAGATCTAATGTTCACTCCTACTTGTAAGTAACCCCTTTAACATCACGTGATCAAAACGAATTAGGTTATCTCTCCTTTTTGCACTCTTAATCAATTAAAACTAATTAGGGTTCATAAGTAAAAATTTGAGGTTATTGTCTAATTAGTTTTGGGGTTATGCTCATTAGGGTGCGTCTTAAATGTAGTTAAAACAGTTTTAGATGTATCTTAATCGTTTGCGGTTTAGATTGATTCTTTTGTGATGAATTTAGCGAAACATGTATTAGTGTTTGAATGGATGTGGGTTTGTGTTAGTAAGCATCAATGTTACTCTCTTATGCCTTTAGAAACAGTTTTTGTCCCTTAGGCTCTCTTTTGATTGGAAAAGTTAGTTTTAGGTGATATGCTAAGTGTATGGGTTAACTATGTTGGGTCATTTGATGCATAGTATTGATCTCCTAGATGCTGTTTTGTGTGATTTCCTTAAGTGTCCTCCTTTAATGTAGTCGAATTTACACATTCGAGCTTTAAAAGATGTCTAAATCTTGTAGAAATGATTTATGTGATGCTCTTGATTGATTTGTGGTGCTTGTTAGAAATTCTTATAGGTTTTTGATTGGCAAAACCTTAGTTAAGAAGTTTTCTATACATGCGAAATAAGTTATTTTTGAATGAAGTGAAACATGTTGCGTTTGAAGGAAGCGAAATATGTTATGCTTGAATAAAGCGAAACATGTTTTCTGAGTGAAACATGTTTCACTTATTTTGAGCGAAACATATTTCACTTATTCTGAGCGAAACATGTCTCACATATTCTAAGCAAAACATGTAAGTCATATTCTGAGCGAAACATGTAAGTCTTAGTTTGAACGAAACATGTTTGATATGTTTCAAGCAAAACATGACAGGTACATATTCCAAGCGAAATATGACAAAATATAAAAGGAAACTCTGTCCAAATTTTTAAAAATTTATGTAATACTTGCTTATTATGTCTTATTTCATATGTGTTTAAATTGAATGTGTATTATTTGCCCTCTGTTTAAATGTGTGTCCTAAGTTCTCTTGGTCATGTCTAGTTGACTTCATAGTTGACTTTGACTTTTGACCTTAGTTGACTTATTCTTAAAGTGTAGTAATTCAGTCATGTTTGCATGAAACCTAATCATAGCTTATCTCTAAATCAGTCATATTAACAAGGATAACCAGGCTAAGTAAATTATATATGTTGTATATATGAACTGTCTTGGTTAATTCTTAAGCAGAATCATGAATCCATAAGAAACTCAACAAGTTGTTATTCGTGATGAGAAATAGGTTCCATCTATAGAAAGAGTCAAGATAAGCTTTATAAATCTAAGACTAGAAACCACTATGCCACAGAAGGAAGAGACATTTCAAGTGGTCATTGATGTAATCAAGAACTCCACGTGCTTCAAGGCTTTCACTATCTCTGCAGATGTCCTTGAAATCTTTATGCAGCAATTCTGGTACACAATCAAGAAGGTCCAAGGCACAGATTCTTATGAATTCCTTTTAGCCAACAAGATGTGCAGAGTCAATGCTAAAGTCTTTAAAATGATTCTCGATATTTGTCTAAGAGTTAAAGGTGAAGAATTCACTGAGCTACAAAATGATGACGATACCATCACCTTCCTCATTGACCTTGGCTACAAAGGTCCACTTCACAAGTACACCAACATGTATGTGGATTACATGAGTCAGCCATGCAGAACTCTGGCAGCAATTATCAACAAATGTCTCTTTGGGAAGACCGCAAGCAATGATAGACTCAGAAAATCCAAGATTGACATAATGTGGTGCTTGTTCTACAGAGAGAATGTCGAATATCTTGAGTTAATTTGGGAAGATTTGGCTTACCAGATTAAACAGAGGAGGGAGAGAAAATCAAGACGTGAAAATATGTCATACCTCCGATTCACAAAAGTGATCATCAATCACTTCCTCAAACAACACAAGTCTCTCTCCAACCTTAAATATCAACACTATCATACAATCAAGGATGATGGTATTGTAAGCCGACTTAAGTTTGTTAGAATAGGAGAAGACTATCAGGAATATGGACTTGCTATTCCTGAAGTGATGCTGAATGATGCAATCAAGCAGTCAGAGTCTTACCAGATGTTCATAAAGTATTCCACTAGTCAGATTCCCTCCAAGAAGAGCAGAGGCAAAGGTTCACAAGGAAAGAAGATTGTTGATGACTCTCAGGAAACTGTTGATGTATCTGAAGAGTCTGAACCTAAACTTATTAAGAAAAAGACTGCTAGTAGAAGAGTGGTCAAGAAGAAAGTCACAATTTCTGCTGATGACAACATTATTCATGATCCAGACGTTGCTTTAGAGTTAGGTAAATCTATTAGCTTAGCTAAAGCTGAAGAAGAAGAAGCAGCAAAGCAAGTCCATGCTACTCATGCAGGGATTATGACTGAATATGTCCCTAAATCTGCTAAGAAAAAGACTGGTAGCAGAAGTTCTAGAAGTGTAGTCATTCAAGACACTCTAAGTGCTATAAAGTCCAAACTAGTTGCTTCAAAGCCTAAGCTCAAAGGTGTTCAATCTTTAACCCCTAAAGAATAAGAAGTTGCAGATGTTATGCAAGCTCTCAAAGAAAGTAAGAAAACCAACAATAGACAGCCAGGTACTGGAGGCTCAAGCGAAGGAACTGTTAGGATACCAGGGGTTCCCGATGAGTCCACAATCATCTCTGCTACCTCAAGTGAAGGAACTAGTACTAAACCAGGGGTTCCTGATGAGGAAAAGGTTTCAACTGAAGAAAAGGTTATTCTTGAATGGGGATCTAAAAAAGAGAGTAAATACTCGGAAGAAGACCTAAATGAGGAAGAAGACATAGATTTAATTGATTATGAAGAAGATGATAAGAAGAAAGATGATACTGATGATGATAAAAGTATAGATCTTGAAATGATTGATGATGAAGAAACTGATGATGAGGTCTTACAAGGTAAAGAACAAGCTAATGACGATAAGGATGAAGAGATGTTAAATGTTGAAGTTGAAGATTCTAAAAAAGGTGATGCAAAAGTATCTGATGCGGCCAAGGCAGATGCTGAAAAGACTAAAGAAGCAAAGGATGATTCCAATAAAGCTGAACTTCCTCCAATAAGCTCCAGCTTATCTATATCTTCAGGTTTTGGTGATTAATTTCTTAAACTTTCTTCTGATACTTCTTTAGTTGGTACTATTAAGGATACTATAGATGCAGATATCAGCTCGTTATTGGATATTATGATTCAATCTAAAGTTCTAAATATCCAGTCTCCATCCATGCTTAAAGTACCTATGTCTATGATTTCTAAGCCATCTGTCCTCACACCAGTACAAGAAACTCCTTTAGCAGCACCGGTAACAACTTTACCTCATCCATCTGTCTCTACCATTCCACCTGCACTGTAACATTCCGTATTTTCAGGTCATTTTATGACGCTATTTATTTCGTCATAATTTCACCATTTATTTTATTTTAGTTTCGTACTCGTTTACTTTTAATTCTTATCATATAATTAAATCGCGTAAACTAAAAATCAACATTTAACGTAAACGGACACCAAACGAATTAAAGTTTTCGTCAAACAAGTGTTAAATAAATATTACGAAGATAATTTATAACTTTTCGACCAGAAAAAGTACGTCTGGAAGTATGCAACTATTAGGTGATAGATTGGTGAGTTGGTCGTCCAAGAAACAGAAGAGCACTACCATATCCAGTACAGAAGCTGAATACATTGCCTTGTCATGATGTTGTGCTCAAATACTTTGGATGCGATCATAATTAATTGACTATGGCCTTGTGTTCAACAAGATACCTCTGTACTGCGATAATAAAAGTGCCATTGCTTTATGTTGCAACAACGTCCAACACTCCTGATTCAAGCATATAGACATTAGACATTACTTTATCAAAGAGCAAGTGGAGAACGGGGTGGTTGAGCTGCATTTTGTTAGAACAGAGTATCAGTTGGCAGACATTTTCACTAAGCCTTTAGCATGAGAACGACTTGACTTTCTCATCAACAAGCTTGGTATGAGAAGTATGTCCCATGAGACTTAGTAAAAATTGGCAGACGAAGAGGAAGAGTAATGGTGGTAAACTCTTCATATATCCTCTGTATCATATGTCTATAAGAAAATTAGAAAAACCCAAAAAGATCTTTTATTTTATATAAACTTTTCAAAAAGAAAATATAAAAATATAATTCATAAAAAGAAAATACAAAATTAAAAAATCAGAAAATATAAAAGTATGGTGTTCATGACATGTCTTCTGAAAATCGATAATATTTACGGCCTTAGAAATGTCATTCAACAATGATACGAGGCTGTAAATGAAGTTCGAGCAGAAGTTCAAATTGTTTTCAAAATATGTCAAATGGCTTGCTATTATTTCAGATAGCAACCCGGTCTTCAATTTAAAGGCAAGTATTTTGCCAAAAAGAAAACTTGACTTCACAACGGGAAATGAATTTTTCTCGGGAATGAATTACTTCATATTCATTCAAAGGCTTGTCTTTACTTTGCAACACAACCTGTGCTTCCTATATCAAATAGGTGTACGTGTCAGTGCATTTATTTATGTAAAACGAGAGAAATCTTATTTTTATTGGTGTTGTTTTTTGAAAAATAATTAAACATATCAGTTTCTCATTTGAAAATATTTTCAAAGAGTTTTCTATCACTCAAACAATGTCTACAGCTCTTTAAATAAAAAACGGGACATTATTTGAGGGGGGAGAAAGAGTCAAATTCTTTCAAAGATGATCTTTCGAAAAGTCATCTCAGAATAAATAGAAAAAGGTTTTTAACAATAACGGATTATCTTTTAAAGGGGAATTAATATCATTTTAACTTAAAAGGCCTTAAGATGTTATTGGTTTTAACTTTTAGGGACTAAAATGGCAAAATTTAGGACTAAAGATCTAAGCTTACAAATTTAGAGGCTAAATAAGCTATTTCTACAACTAAAACTAAGTTTAAAAGGAAAATAAATGGAACTACAAACTACAAGGACCAATCTTACCATTTAACTAAACTTGACCAGTTATAGTAACTTATTTACACAATTCGCTCTACACACACTAATTCTCAAAACCAAACACCCCCAAACTCTATCTAACATATTTCGCTTGATTCATACTCTAAAATCAAATTCGCTTTTCAAGATCCAATGTTCACTCCTACTTGTAAGTAATCCCTTTAACATCACGTGATCAAAACGAATTAGGTTATATCTCCTTTTTGCACTCTTAATCAATTAAAACTAATTAGGGTTCATAAGTAAAAATTTGAGGTTATTGTCTAATTAGTTTAGGGGTTATGCTCATTAGGGTGCATCTTAGATGTAGTTAAAACAGTTTTAGATGTATCTTAATCGTTTGCGGTTTAGATTGATTCTTTTGTGATGAATTTAGCAAAACATGTATTAGTGTTTGAATGGATGTGGGTTTGTGTTAGTAAGCATCAATGTTACTCTCTTATGCCTTTAGAAACAGTTTTTGTCCCTTAGGCTCTCTTTTGATTGGAAAAGTTAGTTTTAGGTGCGAAAATTCAAAATTTGGTATAAAAGATGTTCAAGTGATATGCTAAGTATCTGGGTTAACTATGTTGAGTCATTTGATGCATAGTATTGATCTCCTAGATGCTGTTTTGTGTGATTGCCTTAAGTGTCCTCCTTTAATGTAGTCGAATTTACACATTCAAGCTTTAAAAGATGTTTAAATCTTGTAGAAATGATTTATGTGATGCTCTTGATTGATTTGTGGTGCTTATTAGAAATTCTTATAGGTTTTTGATTGGCAAAACATCAGTTAAGAAGTTTTCTATACAGGCGAAATAAGTTATTTTTGAATGAAGTGAAACATGTTGCGTTTGAAGAAAGCGAAATATGTTATGCTTGAATAAAGCGAAACATGTTTTCTGAGCGAAACATGTTTCACTTATTTTGAGCGAAACATATTTCACTTATTCTGAGCGAAACATGTCTCACATATTCTGAGCGAAACATGTAAGTCATATTCTGAGCGAAACATGTAAGTCTTAGTTTGAGCGAAACATGTTTGATATGTTTCAAGCAAAACATGACAGGTACACATTCCAAGCGAAATATGACAAAATATAAAAGGAAACTCTGTCCAAATTTTTAAAAATTTATGTAATACTTGCTTATTATGTCTTATTTCATATGTGTTTAAATTGAATGTGTATTATTTGCCCTCTGTTTAAATGTGTGTCCTAAGTTCTCTTAGACATGTCTAGTTGACTTCATAGTTGACTTTGACTTTTGACCTTAGTTGACTTATTCTTAGAGTGTAGTAATTCAGTCATGTTTTCATGAAACCTAATCATAGCTTATCTCTAAATCAGTCATATCAACAAGGATAACCAGGCTAAGTAAATTATATTTGTTGTATATATGAATTGTCTTGGTTAATTCTTAAGCAGAATCATGAATCCACAAGAAACTCAACAAGTTGTTGTTCGTGATGAGAAATAGGTTCCATCTATAGAAAGAGTCAAGATAAGCTCTACCAATCTGAGACTAGAAACCACTGTTCCACAGAAGGAAGAGACATTTCAAGTGGTCATTGATGTAATCAAGAACTCTACGTGCTTCAAGGCTTTCACTATCTCTGCAGATGTCCCTGAAATCTTTATGCATCAGTTCTGGTACACAAGCAAGAAGGTCCAAGGAACAGATTCTTATGAATTCCTTTTAGCCAACAAGATGTGCAGAGTCAATGCTGAAGTCTTTAAAAAGATTTTGGATATTTGTCTAAGAGTTAAAGGTGAAGAATTCACTGAGCTACAAAATGATGATGATACCATCACCTTCCTCATTGACCTTGGCTACAAAGGTCCACTTCACAAGTACACCAACATGTATGTAGATCACATGAGTCAGCCATAGAGAACTCTGGCAGTAATTATCAACAAATGTCTCTCTGGGAAGACCGCAAGCAATGATAGACTTAG
The DNA here is from genome assembly GCA_026074375.1 of Tanacetum coccineum. NCBI lineage: Eukaryota > Viridiplantae > Streptophyta > Magnoliopsida > Asterales > Asteraceae > Tanacetum > Tanacetum coccineum. The sequence continues at coordinate 6,585 of BQNB010170531.1, read as the reverse complement.
AAAATCCAAGATTGACATAATGTGAGGCTTGTTCTATAGAGAGAATGTTGACTATCCTGAGTTGATTTGGGAAGACTTTGCTTACCAGATTGATCACAAGAGGGAGAGAAAATCAAGACGTGAAAATATGCCATACCCCCGATTCACCAAAGTTATCATCAGTTACTTCCTCAAACAACACAAGTCTCTCTCCAACCTCAAATATCAACACTATCATACAATCAAGGATGATGGTATTGTAAGCCAACTTAAGTTTGTTAGAATAGGAGAAGACTATCAGGAATATGGACTTGCTATTCCTGATGTGATACTGAATGATGCAATCAAGCAGTCAGAGTCTTACCAGATGTTCATCAAGTATTCCACTGGTCAGATTCCCTCCAAGAAGAGCAGAGGCAAAGGTTTACAAGGAAAGAAGACTGTTGATGACTCTTAGGAAACTATTGATGTATCTGAAGAGTCTGAACCTGAACCTGAACCTGTTAAGAAAAAGACTACTAGTAGAAGAGTGGTCAAGAAGAAAGTCACAATTTCTGCTGATGACAACATTATTCATGATCCAGACGTTGCTTTAGAGTTAGGTAAATCTATTAGCTTAGCTAAAGCTGAAGAAGAAGAAGCAGCAAAGCAAGTCCATGCTACTCATGCAGGGATTATGACTGAATATGTCCCTAAATCTGCTAAGAAAAAGACTGGTAGCAGAAGTTCTAGAAGTGTAGTCATTCAAGACACTCTAAGTGCTATAAAGTCCAAACTAGTTGCTTCAAAGCCTAAGCTCAAAGGTGTTCAATCTTTAACCCCTAAAGAATAAGAAGCTGCAGATGTTATGCAAGCTCTCAAAGAAAGTAAGAAAACCAACAATAGACAGCCAGGTACTGAAGGCTCAAGCGAAGGAACTGTTAGGATACCAGGGGTTCCCGATGAGTCCACAGTCATCTCTGCTACCTCAAGTGAAGGAACTAGTACTAAACCAGGGGTTCCTGATAAGGAAAAGGTTACAACTGAAGAAAAGGTTATTCTTGAATGGGGATCTAAAAAAGAGAGTGAATACTCGGAAGAAGACCTAAATGGGGAAGAAGACATAGATTTAATTGATTCTGAAGAAGATGATAAGAAGAAAGATGATACTGATGATGATAAAAGTATAGATCTTGAAATGATTGATGATGAAGAAACTGATGATGAGGTCTTACAAGGTAAAGAACAAGCTAATGACGATGAGGATGAAGAGATGTTAAATGTTGAAGTTGAAGATTCTGAAAAAGGTGATGCAGAAGTATTTGATGCGGCTAAGGCAGATGCTGAAAAGACTGAAGAAGCAAAGGATGATTCCAATAAAGCTGAACTTCCTCTAACAAGCTCCAGCTTATCTATATCTTTAGGTTTTGGTGATTAATTTCTTAAACTTTCTTCTGATACTTCTTTAGTTGGTACTATTAAGGATACTACATATGCAGAAATCCAGCTCGATATTGGATATTATGAATCAATCTAAAGTTCTAAATATCCATCTCCATCCAAGGCTTAAAGTACCAATGCTATGATTTGTTTTCCGTGACTTGTGTTTTGTGCCCTGAAATAGCACCCCAATGTTACCATTCCGCTGCGTTGTCCTGATTTTTAGGGGTGTTACATGCACCTCTACAACAATCAACAGTACCAATCCCTCCACTACCAATCATAAATGATGCTCCAATCATCACCTATGTTGTACCTGAATCTGATGTACTCTTTGTTTTTCAGCTAAGAGTTGCAAAATTAGAAAAGGATGTGTCTGGGCTTAAGAAAATAGATCACTCTGCAAAATCTCTTGCTACTCTCAAGTCACAAGTTCCAACGGTTGTTAAACAATATCTTGAATCTAAAATCGGTGATGATCTTCAAAAGGTTCTACAGAGATGCACTACAGACCTTATTCATAAATACTCTATGAAGCCAGCTCTTGATTCAAGCAAAATCCAGACTTCAACAATTAACCTTGAACAAGAATCTAAGAAAAGTGCTTCAGAGATTCTCAAGATTAAGAAGGAACATACTGAGAAGTAAAAGGTGATAAAGTATACTATCAAGTCTACAGACAAGGCAGCTCTCAAATAGTATGATCAGAAAAGCCCTCTCTACCAGACCATGCATGAAAACAAGTCGTTTAATAGAAATCCTGCTAATCATAGATTGTACCATGCTCTCATGGAAGCTTTGATAGAGGACGAAAATGCCATGGATAAGGGAGTTGCTAACACAGTTAAGGAACATAAACAAAAGCATGATGATGATGATGATGATGATGACCCTCCAGCTAGACCAAACCAGGGTAAGAAGAAAAGAGGAGAAGAACCAAGGAGTCAGAGTCTTTAAAGAAACCATCTTCCACCAAGGAAACCCCAAAAGGTAAAGCTCCATCAAAAGGCTCTAAAATTGGTAAGTCTGCTTCTGCAAATGAACCAGATGAAGAACCTATTGTTGAGGTGGTAATGGATGATGCGGGTGAAAATGTGGTTCGTGATGATGATCAACCATAAGATACTTCTGAACCCAAGACAACCACGACTCCTAACCCAGAATGGTTCAAGCAACCTCCAAGGCCTCCTACTCCTAATCTAGAATGGAACAAGCGTTAAGTTATACTTGGTCAACCTGAACAGCCTTGGTTTAACCAGATGGTCTCTGCTACAAAGGATCCTCTCACATTCGATGATCTCATAGCCACTCCTATTGACTTCTCCAAGTATGTGCTGAATCGACTCAAGATTGACAATCTGACTCAAGATCTTTTGTTAGGACCTGCCTATGATCTGTTAAAAGGCACATGCACTAGCAGCATCGAACTTGAGTACAACTTCCAGGAGTGTTTCAATGCATTGACAAACAAACTTGATTGGAACAATCCAGAAGGAGATCGTTACCTCTTTGACCTATCCAAACCTCTTCCCCTATAAGGTCACCCATGCCATCTAACCGTTGTCGCTGATTACTTCTTCAACAATAATGTGGAGTGTCTAAAATCTTTTGATCCAGAAAGAACGTACACTACGTCAATCATAAAGACAAAAGTAGCTCGGTATGAGATTGTTGGTATTGAAGACATGGTCCCTACGCTTTGTAGTACCATCAAGCATGCATATGACAAAGATGCTGCAAAGAGGATCAAGCATTGGGGCGAAAGGCGTAAGCTTTGGTACAGATCTTAGATGAATAAATTTTCCAAGCATAATGTCTATTCCACTCAAAAAATTCTTGGTGTGAAGAGTGTTAGTGTCAAGAAACTACATGGATATGGTCACTTGGAAGAAGTTGTGGTGAAAAGAGTTGATCGACAATTATGCAAGTTTAAAGAAGGTGACTTCGTGGATCTACACTTAAATGACATTAAAGACATGTTGCTTCTTGTTGTTCAACACAAGCTATTCTATCTCAACGAAAGTGACATTGTTGACTTTATTGTGGCACTTCGTATGTTCACAAGAAGTCTCATCATCAAACGTCGAGTTGAGGATCTTCAGCTTGGCGTAGAGAGTTACCAAAAGATGCTTAACATCACTACACCTCAACAGACCTTTCCTGAAATTAAATTCAAAGAACTCTACACTCCATCATATAAACCACCAGGGGTAATCTATAAAGACTTGGCCAAACATAAACGAGTGTTGCGGGCTGATGAGTTGTACAAGTTCTCGAACGGGACACTCAAGAAAGTTCGGGACGAGCTTCATCACTGAATACTAGATTTTCGTTTGGGATACAACAAGGAGATTTCAAGGAGAAAGTGGACAGCCATTAACAAAAAAAGATCGCAACTTATGGTCGAGTTAATTGATAAAGATGCGTGAAAGGCGAATCATCAGAAATTTGGAGCGATTGGTTGGTGCTCGGGAACTCAAGATGGACTACAAACTGATGACGCATACCCTTTAATCGTCAGGTCCAATCTCAAAATCTTATCTTGTGAATAATGTGAATATGTAGTATAGACTTATAATAGTAGGCAATATAAATAGTGTTTGAGTATGAATTTTCTACAATTTTTCAAAAAATTCAAAAAAATTTAAATTATATAATATATAAATATCATAATATATATATATATATATATTAATAAGATATATAATATATATATATATATATATATATATATAGGGTGTGGTTATTGTGAAAAGTATATTAGTGTAGAAAGGATAAGAAGGATTCTTGATGGTTGGATGAAACTAGCAAAAAATTGATCAATGGATGACATTAGTGATTGTGTTTTAATAAATAACTCTTCATTAATGAAGAATAAATGTTGTTTGACCCATTTCATATGATTTTTTTTCTATTAATTACAAGGAATTTATCCTTGTTATATTATAGTGACACACTAATTTTTCTATACTTTTATTTATGACACACTAAATTTTCTTTTGCATACGTAATGACACACTGGTTTTTTTGACACATTTGTAGTGTCACACTAAATATTAGTACATTTGTAGTGACACACTAAATTTTCTTTTGCATACGTAATGACACACTGGTTTTTTTTGACACATTTGTACTGACACACTAACATTTTAGTACATTTGTAGTGACACACTAAATTTTTAAAAGCATTTGTAATGACACATTCGAAACGACACACCAATTTTTATGACACATTTTTAGTGACAAACAAAGTCTTTTGACACATATAATGATGTGTTTTATTAAAATTAATGACGGTGTTATATTATAATTAATGATAGTGTTTAATGAATTTATTACAATTAATAACATAGACTTTTTATCATTTCTATCCTAAAACCCTTCCTATTTGAACCAATCTCTCTCTCTCTCTCTCTATATATATATATATATATATATATATATATATATAGTGGGATTTTCAATGCAGAACCACTTTTTTGTACAGAACCTACAGAACTAATTAAAATGAATCTGGACCATTGGATGAAAGTTTTTAAAGGTTAGGATTAAAAGTATTAAAATTGTAATTAAACAAAAGATAAAGGTTTCTTTTTCAATTAAACAAAAGGCTTAAAGGGTAGTTACGGAATTTCAGTCACTAAATATTAATTGTTTAAAAAAAACAACCGTCACTTCATTTGTCAGATCCATAATTAGAGGAGCAGTCATCTCTTACCATTCCTAACTAATAAGAAAAAATCATGTCTTCCTTTTTCTCTTTTCTCTTGTGACGTCTAAAACCAAGATCAAAAGAAAATACATCTTTTTGTTTTGTTTCCTTACCCATGACGTCAAATGAAAGAATCAATATTTAAATATAATTTACTTGTCTTCCTTTTTTCCTTCCGACGTGAAGCAATCACAAGTATTTCTACATCTCTTCAAACATATGTAGATGGATGAATAAATAACATATAAGAAGAAGATTAGAATAATGTTGAATCGCAGGTATTTTTCTTTTATAATGGCTTTTGTTTCACTTTTTATATTAAAAGGGTCTTTTATATTTTTGATTTTGTATTGAATTTTTAAATAAAAATTAAAACTACAAAATAATTCTAGATGTGTGACTTATAAAGATGCTTGACATGCTGTCGGGTTTTTTCTCTAGGTATAAAGATGTGCATACTTAAATACTTAATGGGACAGTGTTTAAAATTAATACGTCATCTGCTTTAAACTAAAACAACATGACTTGGATGAATTTGTTTATTGGTTGATAAATAAATGTTAATATAACTAGTATTCTTTTTAATGTTTTGTTGATTGATTTGTGTAGCTAATATGATTAACTACTTATTGCTTAATTTTTGTTTCGAGACAGGGATTGTGTATTTGATGCTTTAATTATGAAGCTTATGTGGTCATGCAAACATACATGTTTCTGGAGGCGTGTACATATGTCCTAGTGTAGTTGACGAGAAAGCGCAACGTGTACGTACATTCTTGGAAGGGTGCTCATATGTTCTAATGAATTTGATGAGAAAGTGAAGAGTGCACGTATGTTTTTGGAAAAGTGCACATATGTCTCGGAAGGGTACTCGTATGTTTTAACAAATTCGATGAGATGGAGAACCGTGCACATATGTTCTTGGAAGAGTGCACACATGTTTTTGATGACATGCACACATGTTTTTGATGACGCGCACATTTATATTTAACCAGATACATTTGTATTTGAATTGTATTTTATTTTATATCAAATTTTGTGTATACTATTTATGTTTTGGTTGGTTATAAATTTAGATGTTACATGTATATGTTTATGTTTTTAGTTATAAATTTCAAAGATTAAAAAATGTACACCATAAATATCTGTGTAATTATCATTTTAAGAAAAAAAATTGATGTGTAAATAAATGTAAGCAAAAAACATATGAAAAATCACAAAATAAAAAAACATATATGCACCTTTTTTTTCTCAAAAACATGTATACAGAAAAAAAATATAGAATTATAAAAAATCAAAAATTTAAATGCTTAAAAAACGTTTTTTTAATAAAAAAATTCAAATTGAAAATTGAAATGTGTTTTACTATTATGCCCTTTTCAATTAAAAAAAGATTTTAATAATACTAAATTTCATTAGTTGAAACTGGTTCTGTAAGGTTATGTACAAAAAAATGGTTCTGTATTGAACGTGCC
>BQNB010170530.1:0-13667 GCA_026074375.1 Tanacetum coccineum | reverse complement strand
ATGGGATACATTTGGGTGGTGACTTTGGGTGAATTTGGGGAGGAAGGGTTAGCTAATTACTTACACGAATACACGCTGGGTTAGTTGCTAAGCCAAGACTCGGACGAAGATATACAAACTTTACACAACTCTACATCAATCTCTTTCTTTTTTTTTCTCTTTTTTTGAATAACATAATACATCACATGGGTTTATAACACGTACCCCTACACTTGACTTTTACATGCTCGATATTTACAATCTATCTAATGACCCGTTTTAAGGTGGATCAAAATAACATGGAGATCATTTGACAAACATATGGGGGTATTAACTTAACTTTTCTTCTCCATTCTTCCGCGAAATAAATACTACCATGAATCCCAATCATTCCAAAACTGTATTTACAAGGATAAGGACTTAGCAACCGTCTACTCAATAATTAACTTGGGTTAAACACAATAATACTAAAAGCGAGTACATATAAGGTAGGCTAAGACTTTTTTGGTGTAACGATTGGTTTAAGGGTGACAATGTTCTTCATTAATAGTCCGGATTAACCAAAAAATTACACGAATCGTGAAAAAGGATAGGCTCGAAGAGTTGTACTAGGGTATCCTGCACTAAAGGTGAGTGCATGACAAGGGTGTGGGATAGTTATATGAACGGTGTGACCATCATAACAATTACATGTTTAAAACATGGGATAATCATAATGCCTCTTATCAAGCAAATCCTAATACTTACTATGCGGTCTCTGGATGCATCACTTAAACAAGTTCTAGAATTTAATATGCTATCGGTACACTCATATGATTTTACTAACACCAGACATTCTAGAAAAGGCGACAAGGCAATGCATACATGGCCGTAATAATGGAATAGACATGCACGCCTGCAGCTCAACCTTAACTCGAACCGGGTAAAGATAAAATCATCTTGGGTTACTAACGATGGGTACCCGAATTCCTAAAGATCTAAGGGTGAACCTCACATTTTGGGGTTGAATTCTGAGGGTTATTGTGCTAGTCATATAAATTCCTATCTGTTCGGATTCGTCGGACGGGTACTTTAAGCCGCACTTGGATCATTTTAAGAAACTTGATTATGAAATCTGGAGCTTCATCTTTTGACCTTAAGCACTTTACCTATGTAAATCGAGAGTAATCATCGACAATGACGAGGATGTACTTCTTTCCATTAATACTTGCGACACGCATTGGACCACAAAGATCCATGTGCAAGAGATAGAGTTTTTCTTGGTTGGTGTCTTCAGATTTAGGTTTGTGGGGTTTCTTCTTTCTTTTGCCCATTGCACACGCAGAACATAGATGGTCCTTTTCAAACTTTAGCTTAGGGAGGCCTCGAACAAGACCGTGTTTGGCTAAATGGTTGATTCCACCAAAGTTCAGATGAGATAGACGTCGATGCCATAGCCAGGACTTAGTCTTTGAGGCCTTTGATAAGAGACATACATGAGAGGACGCCATTATATATCTAAGAGACAGAGTATACATATTGTTGCCTTGAGATCCAGTTAATAGATCCACACCTTCTAGATTGCGAATGAAGCATGTGTGTTGACGAAAAGCAACTTCAAGGTTCAAATCACAGAATTACCCAACGGAGAATAAGTTGTGTCCAAGTACTTCTACATAATAAACCCTTGAGATCGTAACATTCCCAATTTGATAATCACCATATCCCAATATCTTTGCCACGTGATCATTTTTGAATTTTACAGTACCCAAAAATTTATTGACGAAATGGTGAGCTGAGAGCGATCTCTGGTCATATGCTTGGAGCAGCCGGAGTCCAAATACCATAGAACAATTTAGATGACATGCATTCATCAAGAGAGGAAGATGGAACATCAGAAACTATGGATCCACAAGATTTATTGGGTTCCTTGTTGTTAGTGGATATAGATTTAATAATCTTAGGTTTGCTAACAGGAACATTAGTTTTAGATTTCCTAGGTTTCCTTGAGTAAACCAATGTTACTACAGGCTTAGGTGTATCAGTTTCTAGATCAGTTGGTTTCGTAAGGGGCACTTCAACAGTTGTGGTAATCCTAGTTAAAGGGCACGCATTTCCTACTATAGTGAAGGTCCGACCAGTAGGTCTCCAAGTGTATCCAATTTTTGTGAACACCTTGCCTGTTGGTTTCCAAACTTTTCTCTTTGAAATTTTCTTAACAGATTTAGATTTAGCACGAGCATTCACATCATTGATAAAATTAAGAACACACAAATCATGATTATCAGAATTATGTAACCATTACACTTAATCCACATTAAGCTTGGAGTGTTGCACATTTGCATTTCCGTTAGGTTCAACAACACAATTCTTATTTTTTAAACTAGATTTAACTGTCCTAGGGTGGGCTTCTACTTTATTCTTCTGAGTACTACTTGGTGTTTGCTGAATCTTATCTTTCTTTGTATTGCCTGAAGGCTGTGATCCGCTAGTACTAGTAGACGGTTTTACTCCTGTAGAAGGCAACACAGGTTTGTTAGAAACTAGATTTGATGAAGAATCTGTTTTTATGTTTGTGTTTCCTAAGGATGTGACAGGCTTAGTGAATCTAACTCTTTTGTCCTTGTTCTTTGAGGTCACAGCCACTACCCCCCCCCCCCCCCCCCTTTTTATATACCCCCCCCCCCCCCCCCCCCCCCCCCCCACCCCCCCCCCCCCCCCCCCCCCCCCCCCATTTTTTTTTTTCCCCCCCCCCCCCCCCCCCCCCCCCCCCCCTTTTTTTTTTTTTTTTTTACCTATTTGTCACTTGAATTGTTGATGCTAGGGCAGGTTTGTTTGATTATTATAAGCAACTCATGAATTCGTTTGGTATACTTACAAGCATAGTCTAAGGAATTATTTAAAGGACTGTGGGATTTTCCTTGTTCCACTACTTCCCTAAGAATCGTAGCTTGTTCCTGAGTGTGCTTAAGGTAGTCAGAGTGAGCTGTCTTATTATTCAACAATTTAGGGGCTATTGGTTCCACATCAACTTAAAGCATTTCTGGAGTAATAGTGTGTTTGGTAAAAATATTATCAGCTAAATCTTTTCCTTTAAGTTTCCTTAATTCATCCTTGAGAGCTGTAATGACCAAATCTTTTTCCTGAAGACTTACATTTAGATCAGAGATTTCCACATACTTTTGATTGAATTGATTAATTAAAGTATCACATTGTTCTTTTGATCGAATACGTGTTGGTTTAATCGAGTCATAAAGTTGCTTATAGGTCTGTTTCAAATGTTCATTTTCCGCAATAAGTTTTGACACCCTATGATCCAATTCAATATTTATCGTTTCAATCTCTTCTATGTCCTTCTTGACCTTATCCTTATTTATATTTCCACTTAAAGATTTAATTCTCTCTTTCAACTTCCTTATGACCGTGTCTTTCTCTTGTGACTGAGCTTTCAATTCATTTAATTCAAAGTATTGATCAAAATTTGGAGCACTTTGATTTGAAACATAATTTTCCCTTTGAAATTTGTTGAGTTAACGTTGACGTATCAACTTCTAAAGTGATTGAAATGTTTTCAAGGAGTTCTAATTCTTCTGAACAGTTTATCGTAAGTCTCTTTTTCAATGAAATCCTTTTTGTTGAGAAGCTCAGTCTCAAGTTTGAGACACTTTTTACATTCATGCATATTCACAGAAGCATTATCCACAGTAGAATTCATAATTATGTTCACTATATCTTTGTTAATGACTTGTTCCAAGAGTCGTTCGTTCTCATTTAAAACTTGATTCATTTTAACTTCAAACGTTTTAGACTCATAACTATGTTGTTCGATAGCCTGTTCCATTTGATAAAAGACATTTTGGACTTCAGTAAGTTCATCAATTAAATATTGATCGAATGTATTGAATATGTCCTTCAGTGCTTTTACAAATGGAATAATTTCATCCCTAAAACAAGCTTTTGTATGTTCAAACCCCCATGAGCCCTCAGTGATGGCTGTGGCCGTGGTTCTTTCTTTGACAACCACGTCAAAGCCAGCAAGATGGTGTTTAAGTTTCTTCAAACTTGTATTTACCATGCTGACTTTAGGAAGTTCTTTTGGAACCTCGACTTTGGTGGGTCTACAAGAAGGACTAGGATCTGAAGAATTCATAGAATTCTAAGACCAAAAGGCTTGTTCATCAAATAATTCATATTGTGGAACAAATCATTTTTCAAATCTTGAGAAAGTTGGTTGAGAACAGCATAATCAACTGGTGTGGTATTAACTTTCTTTTCTAAAACCATTGGATCTTGTTGTTTTAAAAGCATTTTTGAACGACTCTCTTCAGCAAGCATTAGGGTCTCTTCAGAGTCAGGAATCACAATAGCACTAGTGCTCTTAATGACATTACCATCATAAAGCTTTGGTTCCAACTGCTGAGCTTCTTCAGATAGAAAGGATTTTGAAAACCTAGAGCTTGTTTAGTGGTATGGTCATAAAAAACTGTGGTTTTGTCAACATATGAACAATTTGTGCTGATTGATCTCTTTTATAAACAATATTATCCAGCTGTTTGATCTTCTTTTCTAAAGCAATTTCTCTATCAATGTTTCTAGATTCTTCTTTCTTAAAATCATTTTTGAGAAGAGTAACTGTTTACATTAAAGATTCTTTTTCTTTTAATTGTTCAGAAAGAGTTTGTTTAAGACGATCAATCTCGACAGAATGTTCACATGAATCTGAAACGCTATCTCGACTTTTTAAATCAACATTTTGTCTTTCTTTCAAAACTTTAACTTGTTCTTTATATCTTTCAAGCTTAGTAGTTAAAGTATCATTGACACTTTTATTGTCCAGATTAATCTTGGTGCAATTAATTACTTGGGTTTTCAGTTGTTCTATCACAGATAATATTAGTGTATCTTATTGTGCAGAGGAGTTTGAATTCTGAACAACTGCCTGTTGTGTTTCATGCACATACTGAGAATAAGGAATGATATTGCTATCATTGGTTATTTTAGTTTCTAAATGATACACAACACTCAACTGTTCAGAAGATGGCCTCGCCTGCATACCTTGATTTATCATATTATTATCTATATTATCAGGATTGTGTACCTCAGCGAGAACATTTGAACCATAGTGAGATAAATTCGCCATGATAGCAACTTTGGCAGTGTTTAGTTCATCACAATCAGAGTCATGTGCATCCAAATCATCGGCTTGATAAGCGGCATTGTGGGTAATAACTGTCTGTGTGGATTGACCTTCTGCAATTCCTGGGTCTGTCAAAAATGCTAGCTCTTCTTCATATAGAATTTGACCATTTGCTTGAGCTTGTACCAACAACACTTTATCCTTAAACCAAGTATCATCCTTTTTCCTTTTAGGTTTAGTGCATTGTTTGGACATGTGTCCTTCCCCTTTGCAGTTGTAACAAATAACAATCCTTTGTTTCCTAGAATTGCTTCCACTTGATCCTGGAGTGTAGGTTCTAGTTGTACCCGTAGCAAAAGAAATTTGCCTCCCCTGTACTGGTTGTAAAGTCACTCTTCCATCATTAATGGTAGCTTGTTGCCTAGGGTGGTTTGATGAAATTCCTCAGTGGTTATGGTTAGTAGGATAGCGAGATGTGACGACAGCTGATAGGAATGACATCATATGGTTGATGGAATCAATGGGATCGTCACCTTGCTTAAACACTGGAATAGTTAGACCCGAGTCTAGTTGAGGAAATTCAAGTTGATGTGGTTGTTGGTTGATAGTGGAAGCATATTCCAATTGAGGGATGGATGGTGATGGAGAATAAACATTGTGGTGAACTGATGATTGATAATCATTGGATGGATAAGTGATTAAAAGAGGTGTTGATGATTGATTGGTTGAGTATTGTTGAGACGGATAAGAGGATCCATACTGTGGAGACTGATATAGTGAAACTTGTGGTTGAAATTGAGAGTTTTGGTATGAGTTTTGATGAGTTTGATAAGGAGACTGTGTCAGTTGATGAGTTGCAACTAGGGCAAGCGGATATGAGTTGCGTTCATGCATTAAACGAACTTCATTTGCATAAAATTCATGTTGTCCCAAGTAAGCATGAAGCTGATCAATGTTAGTTGTGTGCAAATCCCGAACCAGTTTGACATCAGTCACAAATTTGCTCCACTCAGGAGGAAGAGTGTTTAAAAACTTGGTATTTACTTGAAATTGTTCCAGTTTCATATTGTAGATGTTCATGTCATTGAGTAGTAGTGAAAATCTCAAGTAGAAGTCACGTAGTGTTTCCCCCTTCTTATAAGCAAACTTATCGAATTCATCATATAGTTTACACTCTCTTTCCTGTTTAGTCAATGAAGTTCCTTGCATGAGAAGTTGAATTCTTTCCCAAAAATCCTTGGCGACTTTATGATTGCTTACCAATGCATAGACCTCTGGCGGTAATCCTTGAAGAATGATATTAGTTGCCTTGATATCACAATCAGCTTGAATTGAATCTGCGGGAGACAATTTAAAGTATTTTCTTGGCCTAGTCACGCCATTTTCCTCAATTGTAGGCCAAATGAGTGGACCATTTTCAACAGATTCAAGGATCATTCGTCCATGTTGTCTATTCATCATGTATAGCTCCATTCTGCTTTTCCAAGAATCGTACATATCCTTTTCCAACATAGGTGGACGATTGTCAGCACCCGAAAGAATCGCTTTGTCAGCAAGAGTCGTCATTGAGAAATTTGTATATTAAAAGATTACTGTTTGATCGAACAGTGATTGAAAGAAATTATGTTCTAGTGAGTTGACTTTTGTGTGATTAAAGTCTTGAACCTACACGGGATTTTACAGCTCTTGATAAAATCGAGAAAACTAGTAAATGTTTCACGGGATTTTACAAATCACAAAGAGAAACCGTATAAGTTACTTAAGTAAATTTGAGTTTTCAAGTGAACTGTTAAATCGTCTTTCAAACAAAACTATTAAACCGGCTTCTAAAGAAGATTGTTAAACCTCCTTGTGAAGAGAATCTGTTAAACTGCCTTTCAAAGACAATTGTTAAACCGCCTTATATAGAAAATTGTTCAACCGCCTTGTATAGAAAGCTGGTTAAACCGCCTTGTATAGAAAACTTGTTAAACTGCCTTGCAAGGGAAAACTTGTTAAACCGCCTTGTGAAGTAAACTTGTTAAACTTCCTTGTGAAGGAGCGTTGTTAAACCGCCTTGTGAAGGGACTTGTTAAACCGCCTTACACTGGAACTTGTTAAACCGCCTTACACTAGAACTTGTTAAACCGCCTTACACTGGAACTTGTTAAACCGCCTTCAACTGCGCTCACGTGTTTTCAAAACCTGGCAAAGCTTGTATAAACCGCCTTCCAAAGTGACGAAACTCAAATTTTTTAAAACACAAAAGACTCGCTTTTGATTGTTTTTTCCCAAAATTTCTTGTACAGACTAGTTTTACGTAAAGTCTATAGGTTAACACCCAAAAACACACATCACCCTTTAAAAATGCAAACTTTATGTGTTTCTTAAGCCAAAAAAAAAATAGTTAGCAAATCAACGATAAGTATTTTTTAAGACTATTTTGGATCACAAAAATTAAATCAAAAATGCTCGTTTTTCTTGAATCTATAGCTTGTACACTATATCCAAAGATACTAGATCAGATTTTGTACCAAGGTACAATGATCTCTTTAGTTGTACACCCAAAAGCTCTCAAAAACAAGAAAAGAACAAGAATATACGTACATAATAAAAAAACAAACCAAAACAATACCAAGAAAAAACTAAACAAATCACTATCATGGCTCTTGTACCAATTGATGAATAATCTAAAAATACTTGTGAGGGAAAGATAGGTATTTCTAGAGAGAGAGTGGTTGGATGAACACTTTAGAGAGAGAAAGTAAACATGAAAGAAAAATGCATTAAGTGTATGTGTAAAATGAACAACCAACACCCTCTCTAAGGCATGGAGAGGGTTTATATACTTCCTATGGCCGGTTAATAGACATGGCTTTCATGGGCTTTCCAGGGCCTTGGACTAGCTAGCCTAGTAATTTTCCAAAAATAACTAAACGAGCTATCTAATGATATCTATGGAAGTGACCGACACTTTCGTGTACCTAACACGTATAATACTGACAAAGATCTTTTTAATTCATATGGTGAAGTCTTTTCATTGAAGAGGAGTCGAGACGACAGTCACAAAGATTGAGACCCCTCCGCTGGATCAGACCGAGGAAAGAAAAGAAGGAAACCAAGTAAAGATGTTGAGTCCTCCAGAGATTCAAGGTCAAAGGAAAAGAAGTCTTCAAGCACCTCTAAAGACGCCTCCCAATCTCAACATAAGTCTTCCGGCAAGTCTGCCCATGCAGAGGAGCCAAGTCATACTGTTGAAGACTCAAGCATGCAACAAGATCAAGAGTTCGTCATGGGATACAATGATGAACAACCCGCTGACAAGGAGGTTACCAAAGCTAACTGGTTTAAGAAACCAGAGCGACCTCCAACTCCTGATCCTGATTGGAGTAAGAGACAACAAGTCAACTTTCGACCTCCTCAAACCTGGATTAGTCAAGTTGCACATGCTGAAGAACCTCCCACTTCATTTGATGAGTTCAATGATATTTCATTTGATTTCTCTGCATTTGTCATAAATCGGCTTAAGATTTCAAATCTGACTCAAGAAATTCTGGTTGGACCGGCATTCAACCTACTCAAAGGCACTTGCAAGAGTATTACGGAATTAGAGTACCATATTGAAGAATGTTCCAAGGCAACAACTGAACGACTTGACTGGCATAACCCCGAAAACAGACCGTATCTGTTCGATCTCAGAATGCCTCTTTCGTTAATTCAAGATCATCGAGGACACCAAATTATCCCTAAGGATTACTTTATTAATAAAGATCTGGAATATCTGAAGGGGGGAGATTTAAGCAGATGATACTCAACTTCTGTCACTAAGACAAAGGCTGCTACTTATGAGCTCAAATGGATCGAAGACTTGGTTCCCGAATTGTGGAGTCCCGTGCAGTTGAAATATGATCAACATGCTTACTTTGGCACTTCACACTAGGGTCCCAAATGCCAAAGCTTCTACGGATATGCAAGTAACTTGACTTCGTCTAAAGATGTTTACTCTAGAAGAAGAATTATTGCGGTAACCAGACTTACAATTATGAAGAAGTATGACTACGGTCACCTGGAAGAGATTGAAGTTCATCGGGATGATCAGAAGCTATATACGTTTAAAGAAGGTGATTTTAAAAAAACTACGTCTACAAGACATTGAAGACATGTTACTTCTACTCGTTCAACAAAAGTTGACCAATCTCACAATCAACGAACGGTATGATTTGAATGTGGCATTACGTATGTACACCAGACGTATTGTCATTCAAATGCGGGTGGAAAATCTTCAATTAGGTGTCGAAAGTTACCAAAAGAAGCTCAACCTCACTAAACCCGACACATACAGATCGAATCTCAGGAACAAAACCGCATACAGTTCACACTCATACCCTCATGGAATAATATATGTAGATCAGTTCAAGAGAAAAAGATTGATGCGCGCTGATGAACTCCACAAGTTCAGTGATGGCATGCTCAATGATGTTCGGACTGCTCTTCATGACATTGTTGCGGGAATAAGAATGTAATACCTGCCAATAAGGAAATGGAGTAACTTAGACAAGAAAAAGGCTCAGGTTATGGTTCAATATATAGACAAGCAACTTTATCAGAGGAGATTGATGCGAAATCTAGAGAAGTTCATTGGTGGAAGGGAATACGGGAATCATCTCAGGCTACTGGAAAGGACAATATGACTCTGTCATATTTTGTCTTAACTCATTTCAGGTCAATTTCTCATATATAATAATCTTGTAAATATGTATATAAATAGTATAGACTTAAAAAGTATGCATATATAGTGTTTGAGTATGGGATTTTTTCGAGGGATTTTCTTAGTAAATTCAAAAAATTTCAAATTAACGTACTCAAACTACCATAATATTCTCCAAAATTTGAGGGGATTAGATTAATTATGTTTAATAATCAGCTTGTTAATAATTGGACATCTTCTCCTCGAATGCATATATTTTATCAATTAACATCCAAAATATTAAAAGATTTAACATTTTTGATAAGGGGAGAAAATGTGATTAAAATATATGGCTAATAATGTGATTTTTAAGATCTCAAGTGTACGCTATCCCATATATGTGCTAAACTTTTTCGATTAATCGATGCACATATAAGGGGGAGCAAAAACGGTACGTGTTGCAGAAATGTTGGAAATTACCAAAGAACCGAACATTTATATACTGTTATTGAGTTATAAGGTGGTTAAGTTTAGGTATCTATTCTCATGATCCAGCCAGATCCGGAGGGATTTACCCAGGGATATTCTACTAGATAGTGTAGTATTCCTTAGGTATGAAAAAATGAGTAAAAGTAAGAATAAGGGAAAAGTCTGACTGAGATGGAGCTAGTACTGGAACAAACCCAACAAGGTACTAGTTATGAAGTCTTGGTAAGCGCTGAAAGGGTTGAAGAATTAAAATGAAAAGTTAAGATAAAGGGTGAAAAGAAAGAAGTCCTCCTTACACTTAGGGCAGGAAAAGAAGAGAACGAAACTGGGTCAATACATCTATGTCATGAATCACAAAGATGGATTCGCTTGAAATTGAAGATGAAAACATGAAACCCAGTTTGATGCAATGCACAACCCCGCCCAGCCACTCAGAGTCTCTCAAAATGATTTTGTTTCATTTTACGGAGATTCACGCTTTTCTATCAACTTATCACTCCGTGTTAGGTGGTTATTGCTAAAAAAGGTAGCAGTATGCTCTAGCTTCCGATCACTAAAACCAAATTGCACTATTGAGTCTAGAGCCAAAAGAGATCATACATAAATCTCATTAGGACACTTGTCAAAATTATGATTGCTAATTCACACAATGTGAATAAAAAGAAATATATATTAAGAGTCCTACGCATTATCCTTGTGATTTTGCCAGAACATCCGAGTGATACGAAAGTTTTCACAATGAAGATGGAAATCCTGCTTGAGCCAACATAAAAAAAGCTCTTGGCAGGTGACATGCGAGATCCTATACGAATCGAGCTTGTGACACTAGATATCGATTTGGTCTAGCTTATGAATTGGCAAATTTTGAAAAAGATAAAACTGTTGGTGTGTCCTAAAAACCATTTGCAATTTGACACACCAACTGATTTTATAAATTGATTTTTCAATCTTATGTCCATGGAAAGCCTCACAAGGGTATCTGGACATAGGAAAGTTAAACACGAATTGATAGCTTAATCAGGAAGATAGTAACTTACCGATTCACTCTTACCATGTTGTCTGCTTTGAGACGCTCCGGTAATAAGAACGGCTAGTGCAGCTGCGAAACCCTGTCAAGGAGATTCTTCGAATATCTACCTCATCACAGGCAGTATTTATACCGAATAACGGGGAACTATGGTTGCTACAACCGTATTCGACGAAGTGACAAACCTACTTTTGTCCATATATGTTGTTTATCACTAACCCATTCATGCAGGTTTTCAGACGGTGGTTGCAGTTTCCCGATGCCAAGTCGAAGCCAATACCACATGCTCATACTCGACCGACATATATATAGACATCATGAAAGCTCAAGTACATGTTTCAAGACTTCCGCTACTCTGATATCATACATTTTTTTGAAGCGACAAAGTATTAATTTAATACCGTACGTCTTCCAAAAAGTGACAAAGTGTTAAAGTTAAAGAATATTAAGAAATATGGTTACACACGCTTTCAACATCAAGAATAGTATGAGCATGTTGGTCCATAAGTCACAAGATCACAAGAAGGCAATAGTTCACAAGATGATGATAAGAGATTGTGTTTGATTGATGATCTCAAAGAAGTTCTAAATCACATTCATATCAAGTCAAAGATTCAAGTCAAAGCCTAAAGTCAATGATCACTACATCAATTCGCAAGTTAAAGATTGAAGTTAAAGACTACGAGCTCAAGACTAAAGTCAAAGCATAGTATGCTAGGTTTAAGTTTTTGTAGATTGGAGTGACCACCCTTAGAAGGAGATTGTTAAGAATACGAAAAGTATCGGTCACTTCCAATATAGTTATTCATAGCTTGTAGTAAGTCGAATATGTAATGTTAGTAAGCTAACCGGGACAAAGTCACATGGAAATCCCATAACCAAGCCCATGACCGGTTATAGCTTAGAGTATTTATACCCTCTCCACACATGGAGAGGGTGTTGGTTGGTTCATTTATCACACATAATCTAATCTTTCTTTCTTTGTTACTCTCTCTCACTAGAACCTTCCTCCCATCCACTTTCTCTCTCTATAATTTCTTCATTGTTATTTGGTGTTATAGAATACTAGTATTCTACAAAGGAAGATGAGGTGATTCCTAGAGTAGAAGATGTGTGTTTGGTTGATGGAGTTTTTGATGGTGCATTGGGTGGTGATGGAGATGGGGATTTTGCTAGAGGAGATGGTGTATGAGTGTCATCATCTTCTTGAGTTAAATCCATAAAGTGTTTTCTTGGTGGAATGATGGTGAGTTTGAGCTTCTTTGGAGGGTTGGATGAAGAAGCTTGAGTAGAGGCCATGGAGGAAGAAGAAGAAGAGGAATATGATAAAGATGATGAAGAGAATGAGGAGGATGATTATTATTTAATCAAGAGGTAGTGGATTGTTTTGGTAAGGCATGGTATAGAAAATTAGGATTCCAAAATGTGTTTAGCCAAATGCAGAAAGGTAGCTAGGGCTAGAAGAAAGATGGTCAACTGCATAGAGACTAAGGAGAAAACAGTAAAATTTTTGTGACTTCTTGAGGCGGTCCCTTAAATATAGGGATGTTCCTAGATATATTTGGGGGCTGCCCTATATTTATGGGGGCCGTTCTCTGGGAGTTACGAGTTTTTCCAAGTTTTTCCAGATTTTCAAACCTGTGCAGAAAAAGAGTATCCTAGAGGTGCCCTTTTGCAGCCATTCTTATTTCCTAAATAATCATCCAAGCTAGAAAACTTCCAAGTATATTAAACTAGCTAAACTAAATTCTAGTGGAGAATCAAGTATAGGCATAGATAAAGAAATAGCTAAGCATGCATGATAATTTCATATGTATAATGATCAAGAAGCATAATGTGTCAAGTAAGATGCAAATAAATTCGAGGATGATAAAACGGAATGATCATCCAAGGCAAACCATGTTGCCAAAACTACGTACCAAATATCCTACTAAATTACTGATAATTTTAAGTACCAAAGCATAGCATGTACGAAACCAATACCAACAAGTTTAAATAAGTATTAATCATAATAAAATTGTTTTTAGCAATCTTCAAATTGCTCATTTCTTCTTTCCCTTCAACAAATTCTTAATCCCCTTCCCGATTGACCTTAGCCCGCTCCTGTGCTCATCTCGCAATTGGACTTGATGGTTTAAAATTTCGGTTTGGCGAGAAATGAGGGTTTGCAAATTTTGTTGATCATGAGGTGGGTTTGTGAATACTTGTGGAACATCATTTGACAAGGAATTAACATAGCGAGTGGGGGGAGGAGTACTAACACGAGAAGTACCTTCATTATCATCATCTATGTGATGAGAGGATGATGGATGATCGAAGGCGGAAAAGGAAGAAGCAGAGCTAAAGTGACGCCTCTTTTCGTGCCATAATCCTTTCGCGTCTTTCGCTCA